>VDFB02008803.1:0-104264 GCA_007258455.2 Sequoia sempervirens | reverse complement strand
GTTTAATATAGAAGTGTGTGGCATGTTTAACTATGTGTAATTTATTGTTTATCTATGTGTAATTTAATATTTGTGCATCCTAGTGACCATTTAGGAAGTAGGTGTTGGGAGTGACTAAGTCAAAGTGGTATTTTCTTTATTGGTAATATTGATAGAACAAGAAGATATTCTAAAGATCTTTCTTGAGGCTACATGTCAATTGGAATTATCTTCTACTATTGTTTAAAAAATCAGAGTGACTAAGTTAAAGTGATTTTTGGGTGACTAAGTTTTATGTCCAATTAGGGTTAGAGTTCAATTAGGGTTAAAATTAGTATTATAGTTAGGATTGAATTTTTAATTAGGATTAGGGTTAGGGTTTACTTAGGTTTAGGGTTAGAGTTAGAGTTAGAATTCTAGGACAAAGTTTCGGGTTAGAATTAAATTAAGGTTAGGGTTATCTCAGATAAAACTTGGGGTTAGAATAAGCGTTCCAATTAGGGTTAGAGTTCAATTAGGGTTTGGTGTTAATTAGTTTATCGTTCAATTAAAGTTGCAATGAGTTAATTAATTATGACATTCTTAAATACATTCTTTGTTGATTTATTATCTTTCAAATTAAAAATTTAGAAATTAATTTTTTTTAATCAAAAATTAAAATATCAAATTATAGTAAACACATTAACATCTAATATTTAAAATAAATTAATAGAAACAATATATACAAGATTCTTATTTAATATTAAATTTAAATATTTTTACTTTCAATCTTATTTTATCTTAAATATTTACTAATAAAATTTAAAAATTAAAAATTAAAACTTATTTTTTATTAAAATTTATAGTATTGATTTATATTAAAAATATCAAAATTTAATATTTAAATTAATTTAATAAATTTTTTTTTAAATTTAAATACTTTTTATACTATGTATTTATACTTATTTTACTTTAAAATAAAATTTTATTAATATTTTAAATATTTTTTATAATTTTAAAATTATAGTTAAATAATATAGATAGAAATGATAATAAAAATAAATAAATTTTAAAAAAATTAAAAATTAAAAAAAAACTGTAAAAATTTCCAGCGCTGTAACTTATATAATTTTAATATTATATATTGCAAAGGGCGGCGGCACAAACCCCAAAACTGGGGCACGGCAAAACACAGCACGAAACCGTTAGTTGCAGGACAGGGAGGACAGGTCTGTGTTGCACGAGGGCGAGAGAAACGAGGGATGGCAGCGGATGGGCATCCATGCCATGCGGTGCAAATTATCTCCTGCATAGACACTGCCCGACAAGCAAGACATTCTTCTCCCAAAACCAAGGATCTCTCCCTAAAACATAAAACCTATCTTCTACTGTTTCACATCACAACACAAAAAAACCTTGGGCATTAGGAAAAATTTCAGTAAAGCCCTTGATCTTCACTGCTCAACTTTTTGAAATCCAGGGGTGAAGATTTGTCAATCTTGGCCATAAGGCATGAAATCTACGTATTAAACATCTCTTAGCAAACTTTGCTTTGTCATATACAACTTCTTGACCCAAAGTAAGGATTGGATGCTCACAAGAACATGGAATGATAATAATCTGCCACGTGGTTCAAAATAGCAATTGCAACACCATTACCATCTGCCTTGGCTTCTCTCTCAAAATGGTTAGCAAGTGCAGATGCAGAATCCTCTGGCACAGATATTTTGGATGCATCCCAAATCCCAGGCTCATGGCTCTGTATACAAGGAGTAACAGGGGCCACAGGTAACTTCGGATCAGACAACTTGGGGCATAGCACTGCCACATTTGTCGATGGATGTTCTCCACCTTGACCAACATCCTCCATGCAAGCCTTTTCCTGCCGATCACTATCTTCTGCTTATCATAGCTTGTTAGGGTTTGCAACAATTTGAGTGGAACTTCCATTTGAATAACCTTTCACATTGGTAGTATCATCACACTATTCTGTGAGCTATTCTTTATAGAATTTGATACTCTTGTATAATCTGTTATCTTCTATTTAAACGATAAAATATTTAGTTTTTAAAATGAAGAACACATAATATTATAGGAACATAATGAACCACAGAAAATAGAAATCTCAAAACCCTATATACCTATGATTTTGCAACCAATTATGTGGTTATAAAGAAATACATGTCCTGGATATGTTCAAAATACAATGTTTTACCGATAAATCAAGAGTGAAACTTGATTGGCTGGAGATGTTGAATACCTACACAACTCTTAAGTTGGCACATCCACAATACGTTAGCTGAGTGTCAACATCTACTGAGACTTAAAATTCTAGACTATACTGAAGTTGCAAGTGCCAGGGTACTTTTACATATTGGTTGATATTCCATAAGGATCTTGATGGTGGTTTTGCTCTGGTTTTAGTTAGTAATTTTATACATTATGGCTAAGTTATTTTCAAATTTTCATTATATACTGTATTTTTTAGTATATCAGTAGATTATATTCTACCTTATGCGAACATTTGGTGTTATTTGTTTTGACACAGTGGTTGAACAAGGGTAGTATAGGATATAGGCCTTATGGCACAATGGTTCTTGTGGTAATAAGAGCATGTATTGAGAAGAAACAATAAACACAAAAATTTCAAAGCAGATGCTATTGCAATACATAGATTCTCTCAGTGAACATCATTCAATCTCAACACATAAAGTTGTCACATTCTCATTAATAGATTCTAGGAAGTGGTTGTAGGTAAGTTAGGTGAGCATAGGAAATCCTTAGATTCTCTTTATTGAAGACCTGATTGGTTGTAGATGAATATACTTGCTTGCTCGCTTCCCTCCCCATCCCCCCTCGTGGCTAAAATGTTCAAAAAAATCCCATTCCTACACATTTTAAAAAAAAATTGCTTTTCCCTTTAAATCAGATATACCTAAAAATTGTGCATCTTAGAGTTGTTTCTGTGACTAAAATATTGTTCATCTATATGAATATTTTTCCATCACAGTACATATGGGAGTCAATAATAGAGAAGGGTAATAATTGGGACGGTATTTAGAAATTGAAGGACCATTTCTTGTTTGAACAACACTTAGTAATGCGACTTTCAAATAAAAAAAGTTAATATATAGGATTTGGATTAACCTTTTTTTCCTTCTTTATAAAAAGAACTAAATTCCAAATAATTTAAATTCTGGAAATGAAAATTGTTGCTTTATCACATAATACTTGACTGATAAAAAATTCTTTCACTGACATATGACTCTTAGGAACACAAAAAAATACAGGGTGACCAATTATTAGTTTTCTCATTAATATATTCTACAAAGTATTTGCAAAGATAGGTGAGAATGGGACAATGAGATGCAAGTATACTAGTCATTAAAATATAGGGTCACTTATGATATCAGTCAAAGTAGAAAAAAGGATTAGGACAATGAGATGCAAGTATACTATTTAGTAAAATATAGGGCCACTTATGATATGTCACAAAGTGGAAAAAACGATTACGACAATGAGATGCAAGTAGACCATTTAGTAAAATATAGGGTCACTTATGATATCAGTCAACGTGGCAAAAACGATTATGGCAATATTTTGAAAAAGTTTGGGAGATGAAACTATTTGTCTAGTTATAATGGAGCTTAAGTAACGCATTCATGTGATAATGTCCTTAACACTCCTTCAATATCATCTCAGGCGTATAAAATAATATGTACAAAAGGATGTTGTTGTCTCCCTCTAATTTGTAACATCCTTATCTCTAACAAAGACCTCAAATGAAGTAATTTGGTCATAGTTAAAGAGTTTGGCAAAGTTATCAACAATTGAGCTATTCGTATGAAAGTATGTTAAAAGTTAATTGCATTACTTGGCTCAACTTTTAAATATAGTGCATGCAAATTTAATATGTATTGTGTCTTGATTCTCAACTAGAAATTGATTAAAGATGGATGTTAACTTCACTTGTCCTTATAGAAATCCAAGCTTTAAAAAGCTCATAATTATCCAATCAATCTATTCATTAGCATCAACCACCTCTTGACCCTCTAATTCATGAGAAGAAATGACTCATAGAATATAGAAGAAATATTAGAGTAGTTTTTTCATTTTTGGTATCTCTTGCCCAATTAAAGTTTGAATGGTTGAGGAGTGAAGCTAAACCTCTAGAGGAGTGGTCATTGCCAAATTGATAGCATCCATAGTTTCCCTATGGGTATACATTATTGCATTCCATGGTTCTCATGAAGATCTTGCATGAAGCAAGATATCAATTCAACAACAAAGGCAATGTCTAAGCCGTTATGAGTCACATAGATATAGAAGTTTACTTGAGGATATTCTTTAGTGCTTCCATGGCTTTCATGAGGTTCTTGTATGATGCAAGAGACTGATCCAACTATAAAGGCAATATCTAAGCCATCATGAGTCAAATAGAAATGTAAGATTGCTTTCTAATTGCTTATAGAATGTAGATAGGAAGCAACACACTTGGTGATAAAATTGACTCTAGATTGAAAAGGTGTTGTGTAGGTTTACAAATTCCAAGTCATGTTGATGGAGAAGATTTAGAGTGCTTAAATTGGTAAGTGAAGATCCCAACCTTTTAAATTTGAAGGCTTAGGAAATAAAGAAAATCCAAGCTTATCATCCCAAAGTGATCCATAATGCTATATTTCACTTGATCGATAAGGCTAATGGCTATTATTTGCAATGATATAGTTGTGTAGTAATAATAGGACACAAAAAAGTCCATGATCAAACCTTGTGGCACACACATTATGATCATATTGATACCTTAATAAATTAGATTCAAGAAATAAATGATTTATCATCTTATACTAAGATCGATTGAGATGCTATTTCAGACAATACAAATATTTATGGAGAGTACAATTTGAAGGCGTGTCGTTATGGCCATGAGGTAGCCATGTGTATATCTTCTCCTACGAGTCATTAGGCAAGTATTTATTTGGTCTACCTCACAACCACTAGAAGCAACAATTGAGAGAAGAATCTAAAGATAATATTTCTAACATAATATATAGGTTTTAGTGTAGTCAACCCATTGAGCCTATAATATACTTCTAGCTAACAAGTATGTTTCATCCTTCTCCACTTGTCTAATAATTGAGAACTTGAGTCCTATAAAGGTCTTACCCTTTGAGAGAGGCATTAGGTCTAATCTTCACAAGAAATCAATGATTCTTTCATAAAACTACACAGTCATATCAACAAGCTTCTCATAGGATTGATGATCACACTTCTTTATGTTGGATTCTTACAACCAAGTTAGTATTAGGATGATAAGAGATTCATACATGCATCATACCTTTCACTAATGCCAACACTATACCTAAGGAGCGTCTTGACCTATTCAATATCATGACCAACACAAATAATTTGATATAAAGGCACACAAATCAACAATTGAAGTATGGTCCTTGTGCTAGTGCATCTCAATCTCATCATAAAACTAAATCCTTTGAAAGGAAAAATCACCTAGGTAACAAGAACTTAGAGGAATCAATGACACCACCAAACTCATGAAACAAAGTATTTTACTTGTATGATCACATACCTATTGTATATATTAAATGCCATACACTCCTCCACATCCTCAAAATACTTTTTGAAAAAATATAGACGTGGCTCCTCATCTTAAAGTTGTTATAATTTGGAATGCATCTCTTAAAAGCAACTACCCCAAAATGAAACATTATGTATTGTTTGGTAAGGGTGCAACTAAAACATAACACAATTATTTAACCCCCTCCCACAAAAATTCTTATCCAAACTCTAGAATGGATGATGCACCAAGAAATTTTCCTCTTCATTTTTATATGGGGTTGAATGATAAGAGATGTCACATTTGGAATCCCATTTCACATATATTTCCCTCCATTACATGTTACAAGTCATTGAATAGGTTGATTAGGAAAAAACATTCCACAAGGATTTGAGAAACGATAAAGACTAGGTTAATGAAGTGAGGGAATACACTTTCTTGAAAATTTCATATATATAATCTTAGACAAGCTTCAAGGGGCTTTCCACTATGAGTCTTCACCTTTTTCAAACTTGTATTTGTAATGTTTTCTTAAGGTAGTTCAATCACATACGCCATTTTGCCAAGATATATATGTAAGACAATAAATTGTATTATGATTTAGAATGATTTGCAAAGGGAGATAGTTAAGATGTCCAAATTGCTCTCACCAAAGTTATATCATTTGCATGAATAATCAAAGCATGTGAAAGGAACTATTAATACAAAACTATGAAACTTTTACAATTTTAGAGAAAACAATCCTATAGAGCATTTATTTTCTAGAAATATGAAACTTTAAAATTAATGGTTCATTAGATACACATTTGTTGAAGAAAGTAAATGGAATACTAAGTTTAGCAAGTTTTAAGTTGTGAGGAAACTCTATGATTAAGGCTTGAGTGGAAATAGTATTGGTATGGGTGATTGTTTATAAGTCTCTTATCAACATGAAGCTCACTTATATGCAATCAACACCAAATGAGTGATTCAAATCATGAAAGACATGTTCTTGTGAAAAATTATTCAAGACGAGTAATGAAAATTTAATCAATATTAACATTGTTGATTTTAAAAAAATGACATTACATAACGGTACATTGCATAAATGCTAAATGCATCAACATAATAAGTTGTGGGGTGACAAACTAAGCATGCCAAGTTGTATGGGAAACTATATGGGCAAGTGAGCTTGAACAAGAATAAACTAGGGTGTGCATGTTGAAGAAGTTTTGATGCTCTTCCCTTGTGCCACCTAGTGTAATGTGTGCCTTGCAAACCATTCAAGCTCACAAAAGATGAATTCTCATGAATTAGGCATAAAAGATGGGTCATGTGATGATATTATCTCTCAAATGATTTCCCAAAATAACAATATACATAATGATACAATGAGGAAACACTAAATGCATAAAATGAAAGAGACAAGGAGCTCCAAATAAGTGTTTAACCATTAATGAAAATGAACATTTTCTAAAAGGGGTAGCAAAATAAGTGAGTTGAGATATGAGAGAACCCCCATGACGATTTTTTTGAGTCATAATAGTATTGAGATTGATCAAATCCCATGAAAACTTGATGCTTCACCATTGAAAGCATCACCTAGGTTTAAAAATTGCTAGGTGAACCATTCAAACTCATGAGATATGGGTTCTTGTGAACCATTACACATGAAGGATGAGTCAAAAAAATTGCCCCAATCAAACGGATTTGATTCCTAAAAATATTTCAATAATGATATATTGTGGACATAATGCATAAAAGGGAAATAACTAAGGAAGCCCAAAATGAATGTTTCAAAAGGTATAATACTATTGAAAGTTATGCAAATGAGGAAGAAATCTATAAGCTGATTGAGATGTGGAGAGAGTTGCATGGTTAAATGCAATCTTGGGGTGTGTGGCCTCTTGCAAAGACAAAATGATTCACCTCTATAAGCACCACCTAAATGCAATAAATACAAAATATTTTGTTCAAACTTTTAAGAGATGGTAGACAAGTTGTCTATAAAATTTAATCATAGATACAAGTAAAAGATATATTGTAAATAGTTTCTCTAAGTGTAAAGATAAAAATAATATTCCATAACAATATGTTGAGAAAGCATCTTGTGAAAAGTCTATTTAAGTGTAAAAGTGGGAGGTGATAAGTAAGATCTCTAGAAAATTTACTCTCATAGAGAAAAATAGAGGATAATAAATGCCTTGCAAATAATGTGTAGAATAAAAAAGCAATGGCTTAATTTATGAAGTTACAACTTTTTGAAGTGTTAAGTTCTAAAATGTTCAAAGTATTTTATGCGAGTCTTCAATAATTCTTGTGATCTATGTGAATATAGATAATTGATTCTCTAATAAGAACCAATGCAACAACAACAATATTAATTAGTGGTCAACTAGCCTTTTTTGCGTATTTGAGAAAATGAATAATTGAGATTGGCCAAAATTTGTTTGTAACATATCTCAACATGAAACACATTGGAGGAATATCAATGTATGATTGCATTTCCTTAAAAATGCACTAATTGAAGTTTTAGGCAATTCAAGTTGCAAAAAGAAGAGCCTTGGTCTAGGAATCCCTAACTCAAAATTATTAACCACTTCATGAAATTCTTCTAACCTTGTAGAGGACTTTGTTGTTTGATAAAAAAAGTTGATTAAATTAAATTGTTCATTCGTGAGTGTAGGAACATTATGTCATCAAACAAAATTTCCATCAACCAACTCAAATATAAAAAAAAAACATCTTACATATAGCCTCTTTACGTGTAAAAGTGGGAGGTGGTAAAGAGGATCTTTAGAAAATTTAATCTTAGAGAAAAATAAAGGATAATAAGTGCCATGTAGAAAATTCAAAGAATCCAAAAGCACCAAAATGAAGTAAATGAAGAAAATTTGTAGGATTAAAAAGCAAAAGGTTATATTTCACTAAAATGTTAGGTTCTAGTCAAGAATTCCATGTGATCCTTCACTCCTAATTTTTGTCACCCATGTGAATACATATACTTGATGATGTCTAGTGAAAACCAATGCAAAAAAAACTAAGTTAAGTCAACGGTTAGTTAGGCTTCTTTGCACATTTGACACAACAAATGATTGAGATTGGCCAACATTTGTTGGTGATATATCTCAAACATAAAGAGAACGTTGGATAAATATGAGGATGCCCATTAATATTTCACAATTCTAAATATTAATGTATGATTATGATGTAAGCAAGGGTTAGGATCACTTAACAAACTCAATTCAATGAGCCTCAAACAAATTTCAAAACACCAACTCTTGAACTTCTTCAAATTTCACTTTTCAACTAGGCCTTTCCTAGTAGGTATGATGACCCTGTTTAGGATTTTTCTCACAAAATTCACAAAGGAATTCACAAAAAAATTAGAGATTTAGATACCTCTTAGTGAGTTACAAAACATACTTCAAAATCATCAGATGTAGTTTTGGAACATGTGCCTCAAAATGGGCCTTCACCGCTATCCTAATTAGGCTAATTAGGCCTAATTTACAAAGGAACTACCCTTTAAACTCTTCACAACCCTAAAGAATTGTTGGGGCAGCAATTTACATGTGTTCAGACCCTCAAAAACACAATTTGTTTCAGGAGAAACTCACCTCTACATACCAAACCACAAAGCCCTCATTTTTGGCCAATTTGAGGAGGGTTTATTGAAAGTAATGGTTCCACACCTTACCAAAACTTGCCACTACCTCAGACCTACATATAAACATCTGCACAAACTCAAAACACCATTACACATGCAGTTCCATTCATATTTTGTCAAAACCTTACTTTAGTTCCTCAAATTCACATGGAAAACTCATGAAAACACCCTAGGGCATCACCCTAAAACCATACAAAACGTATCCCTTGCACCCCAAACCATTTTCACACCTATATTATCATGAGACAAGACATTCCACCGAGTTACAAGTCGTGACAGTAGGTGGAATGTCTAAAACTTCATTTTTTACACCAATCAAAACCCTTGACAAGCTATAAACAAGTAGTTCCAGAAAAATGAAGATCTCACTCAAAACTCAATATTAGAATCTCCCACTTGATTCAAATGAAAGCTAACACATGCCCTCAACATATTCCATCATCCTTGGGCCATGTTACTTCAGTATAGATGAGCAATTCAGCATGTAGCAACAAATTTCTTGAAAACTCAAAATTTATGCAAAGAAACTAATAGATTTTGTCGTATTTCTTTCAAAATGCAACTTGCCAACCCCCATCACGAGGTGTACATGCCTTTTAAATGTTTTCCAACCCAAAACTAACTTCCCAAATCGACCAACCACTTTTCAAACCCCAACTAACCGTTGGCCTTTACAAATTTTGCATTTTTGCAAGTTTATTGTTGACAACTTTTTACATATTTGCAATATTTTCACTTTGACCCTCCTATTCACCTAAGACATTACCAATGACCTTTTTAGACCTTATTCCACTTAGAAGCATGACTCAACACAAGAAAACTAACATTCAACCTACCTTGACAACCTTTTAGTCAACCTTGAAAACTTTTAACATGATTTTGCAACTACTACAATATGGACTCAAAAGTCCTCAAAGTTGATCACTTACATCAAGAATGGTCTCATTAGACCTTATTATGACTTAAAACACCCACACAACCTAGACTTAACCACCAAGACTCACTTTGCACAAGTCAACTAGAGAAAAATCATTAAAATGGATTAGTGCTCCTGCACCAGATTGTATTCCCTTGAAAATGCACTATTGAAGTTATATACAACTCAATTTGTAACAAAGAAGAACCTTGATCTAAGAATATTCAATTCAAAATCATTACCCACTTGAATGGAATCTTTCTAACCATGTAGAGGACTTTGATGTTTGATAATAACAAGTTGATTAAATTAAAATGGATCATCAACATAAGAAATTTGAGCCATCAAACAAAATCTCTATCAACCAACTCAAACACACACACACACACACACATCATTTTGAATCTTGTTGCTTTGAATGCAAAAATGGGAGGTTGTGCCTTTTATGCCTTTGAATTATGTGCAACTTAAGTCTTCTTTAGTGAAATGTTCTTCTCTGCATGTGGTGGAGTAGGTTGAGGTGATGGTAGAGGATTCTCCTCTCCTCTCCACTCAATCTAAGGATTTGGATAATGTCATGTCTTGGACAATTGTCCAAAGAAGGAAGAGAGGTCTTCCTAAACATGTCTCTTTCTAATACACACATTTTGGATGTGTGACCTACTGAGCAAGGGCTAGGTGTTGTGTAGGCCATTAAATCCTTTGATTGTTTGTAAGTTAGTTGTTTTTGTGGGGCAACTTGATTGTAGTAGTCAATTGTTTAGCTTTTGTGTTAGCCGATGTCTTACCTTTGTAAAAGGTGTTCAGATCCTTCCAAAACTTATCTTTACACATTAATACAAATAAATGCAATGTCGAAAATTCAAATAAACTAAATGCACCAAAATGAAGTAAACAAAGATCACAAAGTATATAAGCCTTTGAGATAACTTTTTGTCACGTATGTGAATACAAATAATTCATGATGGCTAATAAGAACCAAGGCAAAAACACCAAAGTGAAGTTAAGTGGTTAGTTATTTTCTTTTGGTACATTTTATAAAACAAATAATTGTAATGGTGCTCGCCTCTTCCTCGAGGACGCTCTCGACTGCTACAGGTCTCTTGTTTGTTACAACAGTTGGTTTTTCAAAAATCATGTTCTTGCCCACTGGTTCAATCGCCCAGTCCTCTGTTTTGATCATGGTTGAGCTCGCCGTTGAAGGTCCTATGTCCCTCGTGACTGGTAATCTCCATGATGCCTCTATTTGGGATGTTCTTTGGGGTGGGTTTGCCCAAGGGCTACCCTCAGGCAATCCTGTTCGTTTTCTTCTCTTGTTCGAGCTTCCTCTGTTGGATTAGCTTGCCCTTCTTTCATCCTTGGTGCCATGTGCTCACGTGCCCTTGGTTCAAGTGATTTTCTCTCTGCTTAGGTTGCCCTTGCAAATGGTGGTGGTTCCAGGGCTACTGTAGCCTCTTTCCTAGAATTGGAAGTTTTATAGGCACCCTTATTCTTGTATCGAGGCTACAACTGCTGGTCATTAGCGATCTTAGCAAAGATTGCAGGTGCTACGGGTGCTAATTGCCCTTGGAGGGAAAAATTACAGCTCCTCCGCTGTGCCAAATCTTCGGTGGTGGTGATTTGTGGACAAGATGTTATTGAAAATAAAGATTTTTATCTATGTAGGGGTCTGGTGTGCAGATTCAACAATTTTTGGCTTTTCCTCTCTGATCTTCACAAATGGGTTTTGGGTTTCTAGAAATCTATTGTTTTAGGCAAAATTTGAGTTTAGCAAAATCGAATTCTTCAGTTGTGCTTAGGATTTTTTTTATTACATGTTTTGATTCTTCAAAAGGACAGGGATTTGGTTCTTGACGATGGTTTGAGGATGAGGGTTGAGCACTCTCTTTTGGTCAAACCTTGGACTTCTTCCTTCAACCTCCTTACTAAACCTCTCAATGTTAGGCTCATGTCAGTTCACCTTCCCAATCTTCCTCTTCAATTCTAAAAAGGTTCTTGCTATGAGGCCATCGATAACTCTATTGGTATTTTTTTGAAAGTTGACTCTACCACTTGCTACATGGGGCATTTGCTTGTATTTTGGTAGACATTGATATCTCCAAACCTCTTGATGGGGACATGGTTTTAATAGTGGGAGATAGATCTTGGAATCAACTGCTAGACTATGAGGGTCCCCCCTTCAGATGTAGATGATGCTTTGATCGGTTATCTAGCAACTAATTGTCCACTTTCCTAACATAAGGGCGTGATAATGTGGTAGAAGAATGCCAATGAAGACCACTTGACTATTCATGCCATTGACTCTCTGGTTGATGTTTGAGTCTTCTTAGGATGTTGGATCTCATGCAATTAGTGCAACTTCGATGAGACCCCTAACACCCATTGGCTTATATTCATGAGTCTTAACCACCACCTTCTTAAGTCCTTTAGTTTGCTATGCTTTGGCTTCAAATTCACTTTAACCCACTCATGTGTTGGTTGTTCAATGCTTGACTACTCCACCTTCCTATCCCACTTCACCTTGTCTTGATGACTTGAATGATTTCATGGACAATTGTACAAAGGTGGAAGAAAGGTCTTCCTAAATTTGTCTACCAATCTCATACTAGAGTGAGTGGTGTGAGATTGAATAGGGATGGGTTTGGCATTGCCTAGGTTGGACCCTAGGGTTCCTTGTATTTTCCTTATTTTTGGTTGTTGTTAAGTATGGCTTCTAGGCTGCAACTGTATCTCTCTCCAATTTGCTTTGTTGAGTTATTTGGCTTGTCCCATATCTCATTGTGCTTGTTCTAATTGCATGGACACTGTTATGTTGTACAAGGGTCCATGCCTTTTCAAATCTTGCTTTTATAATTATAAAAACAAATAATTGAGATTAGCCAAAACTTGTTATTAAGATATCTCAACACAAAGAACATGCCAGAGAAAATACAAAGATTCCAATCTATTTTTTACTATTCTAAATATCAATTTATTATTGCACTTCTAAAAACATGAACTACTTGAAGTTATAAACAATTCAAGTTGCAACATGAAGCATCTTGATTTCAAATATTAAACTCAAAATCATTAACAACTTGTACAAACCCTTCCAATCTTGTAGAAGAATCAATTGTGGTGTTTGATAATGAAGAAGTTGATTACATAAAAATGCTTATTCATGAGTGGAAGTGCCTTATATCATCAAACAAAATCTCCATGAACCAACTCAAGTATAAAAACATCTCTTAGATTTACACAAATTCCTTTTTAAAGGTAAGTTTTTCAAGCTTGGCAATACAAAACCCTCTTTAGAGAAAATCTGGTCAATACCAACAATAAATAAGCCTCCTCGCTCCTGAAAAATTGGGGAGTCTATGTATCTCACTTTAATTCCTTATTAGTTGAGAAGTAAAAGGATCACACTACTAATAAAATTGTGCAAATGTAAAGCAACAAAAAAAGAAGTAAACACAAGCATTTCATTTTGATTCCTTATCAATTGAGAAGTAAAAAGATCATACTACCACCAAACTCACACCAAAAGTAAAGCAACAAAAAAATAAATTAACATAAGCATTTTATAAAGTGCATACCAAAGTTTAAAATAAGAGTAGAACAAATACTTATGGATTAATTCTACAAAAAATAAAAATAAAAATACTTATGGATTAATTCTACTAAGTGGTATTAGGGTAGGTGAGCATGCCACAATGAAATGCAACAATATATTACCAAAAAACCCATCTGCACCATGCTGAGGTATAGATTCATTCCTTTCTTCACATTCTTTCTTCTTCTACCAAACCTTGTTCATCTCTTTCTTTTGCTGACTAATGATAGGCTTCCTTTGAAGAGCAAAAGACCTTACATTATTTCCCTTGCAGAATCTAGCAATGTGTCCTTGTTTGTTGCAATTATAGAAAATGATACTAGCTTGCGGAGCATAATTGCTTTTTCTCACATTGGATCTACACTCATCAACTTTATGACTGAACTTGTTGCATGAGTAGCAATAACCATAGAAAGAGTAAGAGGCCATAGCATGATTATTCCTTATCACCTTACTTCTGCATTCATTAGTCTTGTGGCCAAATTTATTGGAAGCATAGCATTGACCGTTAAATGATTGAGAGTTCATACCATTATACCTTGGAGGCCTAAGAGAATTCAAACTTATCTTGCTTTTGCACTGAACTGCCTTATGACCAAATTTGTTGCATGCATAGCAGTTACACTTGAACCTGATAGGAGCAATTTGGGCAGGCTTCCTGAAATTCACTTTCTTGTTCTAAATAGGTGTGAAATCACCTTCTTTCTTGCTGTCTTGATTTGTCTTTGCATCTCCAGAGGATGTCTCATTTGTTTCAAATTTTCTTTGCCATGAAGTTATCATACAAATTTGTAGATGCCTTGAACATAGGACTTTTCCCCTTTTCAAAGCGAAGCCCAGATTTCTCTTTAGAGGGCTTTTAAGAATTAAATAGTTCATCAAGAATTTCAAAACCTCCTTTTAGTTTTAGATCTTTAGCAATTTGCTCTTTTTCCCTTTCAAGTTCTTTTCTTAGAGTAACAATTTCTTCCTCAAGCTTTGAACATTCAATAGTTTTATCTTGAAGCTTGGTATTCAAATAGTCTTCAATCCTTTTGCCTTCCTCAATCTTAACTTTCAAGTCAGAGATCACAACTTCTACTTCCTTGAATTTATTTCCTTCATCTATTTGAGCTTTTAGTTTGCTAACTTCTTCTTTGATTCTTTTGCCTTTGCCTTCAATTTTTCAATTGTCTGTTTTGATTTTTCTAGCATACATTCATATTTGATATTTTGCAACCTTGCTTCATCCAGATCCTTAAGAGCAGACCCGAGTTGACCTTCAAAATCAACTTCACATTCTTCCGGATTGATATCCCAACCTTCAGGTTCTATTGATTCTAGGTCTAGTTATGTGATAAACATATCATTGATCTTTGTCATAGACCCCATGTGTTCAAGTGCAGGATCTACCTTAGCTGTTAGGCTTATTCAAGGCACTTGGCTCTGATACCAATTGTTGAACACAAAGCAATGATAAGAGGGGGGAGATGAGTTAGCATATATTAAAAATAAAACATTCTCATATGCAAACAACACATCACATCACATGAACTGAAAGAACACTAGAAAGGAAAACATGCATCACACCATAACACTAGGAATTTTACGTGGAAAACCCAATGAGGGAAAAACCACGGTGAGAGTTAACTCACAATATAAAAGCTCACTACTTAAAAAGGATTTAGAATGAAGTTTAAGGCTCACTGCCTATTGACTTGCAAACAATGAAGTAGAGACAAATTCAGGAGCAAGACACATAAGACTTGATGAGACACACTGTCTCAGAGTAGGGTATATGAAATTATGATAAAAAACTAAGACCAAATTGTTGTAGATGAGGCATCTGACTTATGTTGATATTGCAATTCCTTTTTCACACTTTTTACACCGTCATACAGATTTCAGACACCTCATACTCTGCTCAATCCACATCCAACAATCCTCACTCTTCATAAATTTGTCCTATAAATATCCCCCGCAATCACTACAAAACCTCTAATTAAGTTGGGTAAAATATGACCCTTAGATGTAAAAATAATATTGCATAGGTCAGCATCAAACCATATCCAAAGTGAAAGAACTTTGATTTATGGATCAACACACGCTATACTAAGACTTAAGAGCACTTCCACACAATTTTCAAAATAATATTAACTGATTAGGATCAACTGCAAATGAAGAAAACAAGTCATGTCTGTTCGATTAGTACATGTACCATCAATACTGTTACAACTTGACTTCACACCACTGAGGAGATACCAAAAACATCATGCGGATCAAGATATGAACAATGTAGGTAATTTGCAATATCCCTACAACCTCTTCCAAAAAGATTGATCATTAAATGCTAGCGCAACTAAATAAGCTTACTGAAAATGTAGAAACAGAGCATTTCAAATCAACTGTAACACACTGTTAATTGAAGATTAAGCTTGTGGATCTCCAACACAATTGATCCTGTTAGATAATGTGTATTGATCACTACTGATTATATCCTCAAGGCGGCCAAACCAAATCAACACCTCTAGAGGAATGCGGATCATTCCACCCAATCTTCATCATTGCATTACACTTTTAGGGCACAAAATGAAACACTGTCAACTATAACTTTGACTATGATAAGTGTGAAGACATGATTTTTTGGATATAATATCTTCATAGTATGGCCATCATTTCATTTGAACCACAAGACATAATCTTGCACAACAGATGGATGCAAACCAAAAAGTCATGATACTGCCTTAGGGTATACACAGTTAGTGCCTTAACCAATCTTTTGCAACCTATCTCAACATGCGATACATGAATCCAAAATGATATCAAGGTAGACATATTGTAGAACATTAGGACATGAGTATCATCCTCCACAACATACATAGATCACCATTCTTTCTTATACTGCCTTACAGATATGCCTCAACATATATCAACTTATGCCGCAACTGACTCCAAAGTATGTACATATTTCAACAACACACATGACATCAATGACAACCCAATAGGGTTGACATCAATGCCAACAATTGTTGCCAACACCCTCACCACTTTCCAAAAATAATGGGGACCTAAGAACACTTGCCCTTGTACTCCTATTATCTCAACTCATTCCAAGAATATTAGGCACCTAAGGACACTTGTACTTATGGTCCTCTTATTCTCTCAACACATCCCAAATTTATAGCCTTCTTAGGTGCACATGTCCCTAATTTCCCTCATCCTCACAACTTACTAAATTTGGCAAGTTAATCCCAAGCATTCACTTTCTAACTAACTTCATCCCCACCCTTCATCCTCTCTTAGATCCTAGGGAATTTCTCTCAAGCATTCTCCACCCTTGATCTCATAATCAAATCCTGACCATCCATTCCCCATTCCTAAAATCTATAAATTTAGGAATCCTCTTATCCAAATAAATCCATTATCATTCATGCTAAGTATATACTATCAAATTGGTATCATTCAAGCAAGGAGCATCCACATCCCAATCATTCGAGGAGAAAATCATTCAACAATGGAGACTTTGGTAAAATTTGAATTCAATTTTTGATGTTATTATCTTGTTTTGCTTTTCATTGTTGAGCTCTATCTAGAGAGGTTTGTGATAGCTTAGAATAAGATTCTCTTGCATTGCATTTGCTTCTATTTCGATTTCTAAATTGTAACTTAAGCTTAGTAATGATGAAATTTCTCAAGTAACTCATGTTGGTGCTATATGTTAGATTAATCTAGTACTCAAATGCTTAACCTTACTTAGGTCATGGTCATTTTTTGGTGTCTCAAGTCATATGATGAGGACACATGTCATGATCTAGTTCTATCCTCACTCAGGATTTCCTTAGAGTTTCCTTTCAAACTTTTTGTTTTCCTATATAAGGATTTATTGTATCATTATTATTCATTTAGGATGTTTGTATAATCAATATGATTCATCCTTTTGAATCAATTTTACTTTAACCTCCATAGTTTGGATTTTATTTTTGTGTGTGACAAGTGTTTAATTGCAAGTGATCCTTGGGAGTTGTGGGGTTGAGGGATCAAATCCAAAATGGGGTGATCCCACAATATTGGTTTACAATTTTTGGCCAAACTAGACACTGAATTGATTTTTTCTAACTAAATTTTCACTTTCGAGCACCTATAGTGGCTAAATCGTGAGGAATTTGGAGATGATGCAAACTAGTGATTTGTGATATTTTGTCTGTAGATTCTACATATATTTTTTTCAAAATTTTTGGAATCAAATTGCACTTCTTTTTCCATCTCCTTCAAAAACTAGTTTTTTTTTTCAGTAAACACCATTTTTAAGGAGTGATGCTCACTGTATAACACTTTTTTTCTATGAAGGATAAAATTCTAATTTTTTCAAATTTAAATTTGTAACTATGATATCTAGTGCTTCCAATTGGTTTGATAGTGTTTTATTGAATATTTTGTCCTTAATCAAGTTTCGAAGTCAAACCAATTACAATTCAGACATAGGCAGACTGTATAACACAACCTTTTTTGTATGTATCAATTTTTTTTTTGTTGGATCAAGGACTTCAATATCTGGTGCACTCATATTTTTCATTTTTTGATAATCTTCTATTTTTCCACATGTGTAGAACAAAGAGCTTGATTTCGGTGAAAAACCTACATTCACAAGAAATAAAAAATAAATATAATAATAAAATTAAATTTATTTAAAATTATACTTTTTGGGAAGCTTATAATAAGGACTACATACTTACACAATAAATTTTAAATGAATTCATTTGATCCCCCAAAAGGTAAATCAAAAGTGGTTTTTTATTAGCATTTTGATAGGTGTAAAAGAGACTCCGTTATAAGTATGGTTTAAAACTAGCGGGGTTCTATCCAAAAGGGTTTGATCAAAATCTCTTCAATTAGAATGATTTAAATGAAACTTTTAAAAGCTTAAATCATTATATTTTCTAAAATTATGCGATTTTAGCAAAAATCAAAATCTCTCAGAAATTGTAAACCAGCTTTGTGGGATCACCCCATGGTATTAGAGCTCTAGATCTATAATCCTCTATTCAATTTTTGAGAGATCTAGTTTTGGGTGAAATTGTAGTGTGTCATGGACTCAAATGGACTTCATAGTTGTATCCAAAATTCTCAAAGACCAAAGGATTGCTTGCCATTTTGTCAAAATTGAAGCTCAAATTTTTTAGGCATTTTTTTGGGGTGTTGATTTTTGTACAGTCATACGAATCCATATGTTGTACGATGTTGTATAGTTCTTGTGAAAAAATGTCATCCCTTACATAAGCATGTGAATTTTTCGGCATCTGTGATAGGTTTCTTGACAATTTCTTGCAATTTTCAATGATTTTCTTAGGGTTTCTGGGGTTTATTTGGTTTCACAACAAATTGGGGTTTCTAAGTGATTTTTTGGTGAGGGTTTGGCACTCTTCTTGACGTCCTTTTGCAATGATGCAATTTTTTTAAATTTTTTTTGACAATGTTTTAAATGGAGCGATATATGATTTTTGAGTGGCGATAAATGTTTTATTTATTAGCATGTCTTGGTTTGGATTGATAGGGCGATTTTTCGTGTGGTGAATTTTTTTATTGTTTTTTCCTCTTATTTTTTTGTTTGCATTGACAACACCCCTTAGCTCTTGTCAGCATTACCTTTTCATCAATTATTGTAGCTTTCCCTACCTTTAAAAACTATTTACAGTAGTTTCAACTCCCCGTTTTCATGACCTTAAACATTTGTAGTGACCTTTTGTTCTGATGAATTTTCAACAACATTATTCTCCACTTATCAGTGTGGTTGTTCATTTAATATAGGTGACATTTTTTGTGATTATCGATAGGTTTTAATCAGTAGGCCAATTTTATTTTCCCAGCTAGTAATTCTTTAACTAGCAATTTCCTTACTGTTTGGTATTTTTCCCGCGACTGCAACCTTGTCAACGAATGGTTCAAATTGTCGACGTGTGGTTTTTTCACTCCTGAAAAACCTTTATGCAATGACACTTTCGTCCAGGTTAGAGTTTTTCAGTGTTATTTTTGTGGATGACTTTGACATCCCGACGATGAGCATTGGTCAAGCCCCTAGCTCAACAACTTTTTCCCTTTCGTTGTCAACTTTTATCTCGCAAGCTTTTTTGCATGCCAACCCTTTTTTGCATGTGAAATTTGGATGACTTTGATTTCTCCCATGACTTTTTCCAATGGGTCTATTGTCTCTGATGATTTTTATATCATCATCCACATTAAATTCCCAACAAATTTGGCATTTTATGGCACATATAGATTTCCCTAATGCTTTTTCCATTGTCGTCACACTTTTTCGGTGATTTTGTCAATTTCCCCTTGAATTGTATTTTATGGCCACCCAAGTGAATATTTCATCAAGTCCCCAAAATATTTCATCAGGCTGAGAATATTCTATCTCAACAACATAGTCCATTTGTTGATGTTAGTAGTGTGGACAACCCCTTGACAAATCACCAAACCCTAATTTTGTCTAAAGTAGTTTTTTTATAAAAATTTTGGCATAACTTGGGCGTATGATATCAAATTTGAGTGAAGAAGATATCATTGTAAAGTTGGTTCTGAGCACTTTCCAATGATGCAAATAGTTTTATCATTTATTTTTTTGATGCATTTTATCACCTATCAAAGCAAGTTGTGCTATTTTCACTCCCAAGCTCACAAATTTTGACCAGTTCCTTCATTTTTCATGATTTTTGTGATGTTGGAAAGGCATTTCAAAGTTCTTTATAGATAACCATGCATTTTTTTTCAAATTTTACACCAAGCACATTTTATTCAATTTTTTTCACATTCTGATTGATTACTTGGACATTTTTGCATCTAGAGACTCTCTATTTATGTGGGATGACTTCATTTGGGTTATTCTACATGTATTTTTAGCATTTTTCTTATTTCGGCATTGTAGGAATATTTTGAGTGTACTTTTATATTTGTAGATGCACTGAGATAAAGTTTCACTTGTATTTTTTTGGAGATTTTACACATCATGTTGTGCCTTATTTTGTACTCACTATATTATAAAGTGTCATAGGGAGGTTGTGTGATGGCTTAGTTTTTCCATCACACCTTTGTCAAATAGTTTCCCTTCCATGAAAACAACAAATCCTAGTGATTCTTGCCTCTTGTATGTGCGCCTTGGTTTGCACATTCTTTTTTAATTACATGCATTTTCTTGTGCATGTTTCAGATGTTGAACTTATCGTTCATGCACATGGTGACTCATTGTTTTAGTGGACCTACTATGCCTCTCCTTGTCAGCATTATGGAGGGTTTCATACTGTTGGTGCTAATGTTTCCTTGGTTTCACTTTGGAGTGAGCTACATACCTATCTTTTATTCCTATGCACTAGGTAGATGCAACAATTGGTTACCCCTGCATTTTGGTGAGATGGGGCACTTACCATATATAGACACTCTTGTGTTCCTATTTGTGGAGGTGACCTTCCATCCTTATTTGATCAATTTATTCAGACAATTGGAAATTGCCACTCATGTATATTCACATGTAATCTATATCTTTAGATGTCAGATGTTTTTCCTTTTTTTTTTCCATTTGATAATTGCACTAATGCAAATTATTGTCCTCTTGATCTTGATCTTCATCCTATTTACAAAGGAGGTTCTTCATTCACAACACTATAGCAGTCATCATTTTACAATTGTTTACAACTTATTCATGCTTTAGTGATGTTCATGGTCTTATTCTATTTTGGGACATTGTTTTGAAGGTTTCTTTGTCCTTCATTCACCTTTCTCCCTTTTGGAGAGGAGTTTTTCCCTTGAGCTTTTCTCCCTTCCTCTATTTGTGAGATCTTTTTATTTGTACATGGGTACCGCATCAAGCCTTACTTGTTGGGCCCAACCTTTGCATTTCGTGCATTCAAATTTAGAGGTTTCAAATACTCCCTAAGTTTCACTTAAGGGGGGTGTTAGAGTAATCAAATACTCTAGTGCTTAAGCTTACTTAGGTCATGTTCCTTTTTTGGTGTCTCAAGTCATATGACGAGGATACATGTCATGATCAAGTTTTGTCTTCACCTAAGGTTTCCTTAGGGTTTATTTTTTAGCTTTTTGTTTCCTTTGTAAGGATTCATTGTATAATTATTACTTATTCAGGTTGTTTGTATAATCAATACGATTCATGCTTTTGGTTCAATTTTCCTTTGGCCTCCATACTTTGGATTTTCTCTTTGTCTTGATAGGTGATCCTCAAGAGCTATGGGTGATCCTCAAGAGCTATGGGGTTGAGATATCAATCCTAACACTATAAATTCTATTGATACTTCAACATCTTATGGTGGATTTGTTCATCATCTTTTTGATGCACATATTACTAAACACTCAATTCATGAACTTAGTGGAAATAAATATGCATATTTATATGTTGAATTAATTTGATTTTCATATTATGACCATGTACATAATTAAATTTTCCTAATGAATACATTTACAAAAAATAATTGTCAAGACTTTAGAATGATTTGACATCTTTCATATTTCTTACCGTTCATTGTAGAAAAATCTAATGTCAAGATCAACTACTAAACATAAAATTATAAATGAAGAAATAAATTTAAAAAATTAACTTAAACTCATACCACAACAAATGTGATAGGATTTTTGAATTGGAAATATTGTTTGACAAAAAATAAATTCTGCATCTATTAATGAAGATGGCAAATTGAAATCTTACAATGTATACAATATCACTAGTAAAAAAACACGAGTCTCAAGATAACTAAGCACCACCATTTAGATAAGGGACAAAGAACTTTTATTTCATGGAGCGAAAAGAAGAGTTAACAATTTAATTGCAAGCCTCTATATCTTCCACTTTGCATTACTTTGTGCTTATAGATCTTATTGCTCATGCAAAGAGGTGTAAACACAAATGTGAAAATAAAAGGAGTTTCACTCTAGTATTCTTTGAAAGGAATATAGTGACATTTAATAAGAAAAGGAGTTTCACTCTAATATTCCTTTTGTAACACCCAAGAAAAATAATAGAACTAATGTGTAAATGGGATTAAAATTTAATTAAATAAGTTAATGAATATTTGAATTAAAATGCCCTAGTTAAATCTAGAAGAGCCAATTATTTTAATTGTGCCTTAATAGCTAATTTTTTTATACTAGTGATCCTCATTCGCATGACAAAGAAAAATGCCAACCTCATTGAAAAAAGGCCATGCTAATACTAGTGTGTTACTTATGTCTAATCAAACTTGGAAGTTATTACCTAAAGGTGAAATTTTAGTTTCGTGTAAATGGTTGTTTAAAACTAAGTTCAATGCTAATATTGAAATTGATAAACATAAAGCAAAATTGGTTGTTATAGGTCTTTTGTAAATAGAAGGCTTGCATTATAATGAAAATTTTGATCCTTAAAATGCTAACCATTAAACTTGTGTTAGCCATAGTTGCAAAAATGAATTGGCATATCCATACTCATCAAATGAATGTTAAATGTTTGCTTTGAATTTTGACATACATGAAGGGATCTACATCTACATCTCAATGTCATGGTTTCGTTATGGAGGAAAACAACATTTACTTTTTAAATTACACAATTTCTTAGCAATTGGGATGGACAAACTAATGCTTATTTTTTTGTGGAAGTTTATACAAGAAATAAATACAATTCAAACTTTTATGTCAAAAACACTTCTAATCACATCATTATTAATCTGTATAGATAATCCTATTATTAATTATACTAAAATTTGATTACAAATAATAAATATACATTATGTCAAAAATTTCAAATGATTGATTTATTTTTGCTTCTTTATTTTCTTCACATGTCAATTTGGCAAGAATCAAGAGGTAATTTTACTCTCAAGAAAAGTATGTAATGATCTTTTCGATAGATTTCATATGGTTGAGGATAAACACATTTATATTCAATATGAAGTTGGTAACAAACTTTTGGTTGACATAAACTTGTTGAGTAAATCCAACTTTGTATGGACAACTAGTTCTAGACCTAAAATTTGTTATGGTATTGATTCAAAATTTAGATTTATGTCTAAACCTCAACAACTATATTTTAAAGCAGCGAAAAGAGTTTTAAAACATATTAAAGGTACTCAAAATATTATAATTCATTATGATTTAGATTTATATTTTACTAACTATATATACTAGCTTTAGTCTAGGTGGTGATTACAATAATGGAAAATACACTAGCATCTATTGTGTCTTTTTAGGATAAGGTACAATCTTGTGGAACAACAAGAAGCAACAAACTATTCCCCTATCTTCCATATGGATTTTTCCTACATTTAGAAAAGTTTGGTCCTTAGTAAGGTTGCTAGGATTATTATTATTTATTTATTAATTTAGAGTATCTTACACTTCATTTGTTGTTAGCTAAAATTCCTTCCAGAGTAACTCCTTTCTTAGGTATTACTTTATCCATTACAAGGAATTATTGAAATGTAACTTTTTTAGGAGTTACTATATTCTTTATATGGAATATTATAGTGTAACTCTTTCATTAAGTATCATTATATTTCTTATATGGAACATTTGTTTATATGAAATTTAACAAAAATGTTGTTAGCATATTTCTCTTGACAAATAAAAATACTCGTTGATTCTTTTCAAATTTGCATACCTATAAAATAATGAAGCAAAACTAAATCAATTGATTGCATATCTATTGGTGCTCCAAGCTTGCTTCTTCTAATTTCATAGAATTTAAATATAAAATTTCTTGGGAACATGTCAATCTAAGATTTAGACTAATTTCATGGTTGAATTGTAGGTGGATTGGTCCACTTTATGAGCTATACTTAAAGTTATACTAGACAAGCTAGGATATTCTCACAAGATCCTATAGAGCAATTAAAGAGAAATAATAATTTCAATCTCCAAAAGCAATCTACACCCTATACATGAAGATAACCCAACTATTTGTCTCTAATTATTCTTCATACTAGATTACAAATATTTATTAGGTAAGGTATCAAAACAATTGATATAACAATTAAGTGTAACAAGGTCTAACTTCAAATGTATTTAACTAATTAATTTTCCCAAAGATTCATTTAGTTGTAATCTCCTAAATATTATTTTAAATTAAAAAAATTAATCTACAAACAAAGACATTTCAAACTAATGAAATGTGATTAGTTGCCTTTTATGGCTAGTGCCTTTTCCATTGGTAAATGTTTAGAATTAACACAGTTTGCAAAAAGATGTTTTAAACATTAACGAGTAATCCTTACTTTATCCAAAAATGTAGTTAGATAATCCAGTTACAAATTCATTCTAGACAAGATTTAAACAATAGATAGAAACTAATACTTAATGATCCACAAATTGAACCAAATATCTTGAAAAAAGCCAAAAAAAAAAAGAAAAAGAAAAGAAAGAAGAAGATGAGCATTGAAGTGAAGTGGAAAAGAAGATCAACATTGAAAAAATAGATTTTGAATATTATAGATGCTATCATGCAATGTATTGTGAAGTAAGAATGCTTTGATACTTATGACATTTTTACATTGAAGCTAGATAACATTTAATAAATATTAAATAATTGAAACAACTTTAATATTAATAGAATCTTAGCTGGATCCTGGAAATCTAGAGGTCAATTGTTTTAGATGGATGATGATCATGTTAACTGGTCAATTGTTTTAGCTGGATGATGATTATGTTAACTTAACTTCATGAAAACAAAAACAAAAAAATTGCAACCAAAAAGTATTAAAACTGGATCATGATCCACCATTTCTGAGCTCACTAGCGCCATTTGCAAAAGTAGCATTCATTTCCAAACTTGCAAGAACCTTTAGCAAATTTCTCACATAGCTTATTTTTAAGATTATTTGGCACATCTCCCAACTGTTTTCTTGACATCTTTTCATTACTTTCAATCAACTTTCTTACCATGTCTGTGGCTTTACTTATACTTTCAAATGGACCTTCAAACTCTATATCCTTCAATCCAGGATCAGACTCATGGTCTTTTATATACAACTTTACTCCTGTTAAATGACAAATCTTCTTGGTGTTTGCACCCCCTTTTCCAATTATGCCACTAGCCAGAGAAGCACTGAAACTAATTTTTGCCTTGGAATGTTCACCAAAGGAAGCTGTTGCACTATCCCTTCTAAGATCTTTCTCTCCATGGGAAAAATGGCACTTATCTCCAAATATGCAACCTTCATCAGTATTATAACGATTGCAAAGGCGGGTCTTGTAGCCTTGCATGGGTGTAATGCCTTCTGATGTTTTTCTTGTATTATGTGCTCCTAAACTAGTAGAGTTTTGCACTCTTACAGGATTGTATGACAGTTTAGGATCAATGTAATGAAGGTAATGGCAGCTTTGACCATATTGGCATCCAGATGTACTGAAAAAATTCTTGCATATTCTGCTCTTTTCAGAGATAATTGTCTTGGGCTTCTTGTGAGGAGGCTCCATTCTTAAAGCTTTTATGATATTTCTTTCTCAGGGATACACAATGATGTTAGAATACTAACACTAACACTGTTTTCAGCAGAAGCAATCTAATTTAAACACTGGTCAGATTTAAAACACTAACACAGTTTTTATCAGACACAATCTGATTTAAACACTGATAAGATTTTATACTTTATTTTGTATGGGTTCTCTTGCAATTTCAAATGTACTGCTGTGAATTCTTGAACAAACTGCTAAGGTTTTATAAGTTATTTGGTATGTCTCCTCTTGCAATTTCAAATGTTGCGTCCTTTGGTTTGATTTGGGTATTGGTTGATTATATATATTTATCTTGTTTGGACTAAGCATGATCTTAAATGAAAAAATTAGGGAAGGTTTAGGAGGAAAAACGTACCGAGGTGGCCAAAAGTCCTCCACTGTTCATCTAAATCGGGGTTCTTCAAGTTTCTACTTTTTTATTTTCCTTTTGACATAAGTATACACGGACTTTTAGGAAGTTTATGGACAATTTTTATATGTAAAGAAATCAAATGAATTTTAATTATTTTTATTAAAATTAGGTTTAGTAAATATACTCAGTATAGTAAGAAAAAACAATTTAATTGACATAATTTAGAGTTGTGACAATCCATAATTATCCTTTTTATCATATTTTTTGAATCAGAATTTATAAATGTCTGATTTTTTATTCATTGGAAACAAAGTAAAAAAAAAAAATTAAAATGGGTTATAGTCAAAATTTGGCTAGGGTCACATTTGTGGGCACAAAAAACAACCAAATCAAATTCACAAGAAAGGATGACAACATGTAATAAATGCATTAGACACTATCCTAAAGGAGGGTAACTTGGAACTTCAAATGAAATATAAAAGAGACAATCTAATGATCTGATATGGAATTAGGGTTTCATAATTTGTTGACAGAGTAAATGGTATTGGGATATGTTGAGATATTGTGAAGCTACAAAAAGGGCAAGAGTGATTGTGTAAGTGATTCAATTGGATAAGGATCCATTTATAAGTTTGGATGGTAGACAGATGGATGATCTCTCCTATGATGCCCTTTCATACTTGACTTAGACACACAATTTGAATGCTTTGGTTTGTGAAATAATCAATAACAATTAATGACAAGGTGATTGGCTTAGACTCAAGAAGAAATTTAATTTTTAAACCAGAGGGTCAAATTTGTGCATGTGGATTATACCCATGAATGAGAACTAATAAATGTATGTATAACATAAATGATTGAAGATTGAGGTTAGGTTATGTTTCTAAGAGTCAATTTGGGAATTTGGGTCAAAGAGGGTCCCAAATTAGTGAAAATCATGTAATAGGATTGAGTATTTAGGAGACCCACACAAAGTGGCTTAGAACTAAGGGGAAAAGTGAAAGGTATGCACTTTTCACCCTTAGTATATGAAGATGTTTCTTTTTTCCCACACATTTTTTTATGGAATTTAATTAAAGTTTGATCATAATTATAATATAAAAATGACCATCATAATGATGACAATGGGCTATTTTTCTATTATTTAAACTTGTAATGGGGAAAAGTGCATACCTTCCATTTCTCCCCTTATTTTGGACTCACTTTGACCCATTTGTCCTATATGTAATGACTATTATAGAAGTGTCATGTTTCCATGTAAAACTTGGCAATTAACTAGAATCTCAACTGAATCTAACTCTGCAAATCCTAAGGCTTCAAATTTAATTTTGAGATTTGTTATTCTCTTAACTACACCAAATCCATAATTATGATCTTTATCTACAAATTTATCTCATAAAATTTTAAATTCAAATTAAATTACGGGCTCAAGTCTACATTTTTTCAACTAGCCATTACATCTTGACTTGGGTGTGAAATACTTAATTTGTATGCTAGGATGTTGTAAAAAGGATAAACCCTAATTCATTTTAGTCATCAATTAACATCTCTTGATTGATTATTGTATCCTCATTTAGGGAATAAAATATCATTAGGAAACTAACTAGCATTAGTATCTACATCAATAATGATAAATTAGATATCTTGCATGGTTGCTTGAATCAAGTCTTCGATCTTGTTTAAATTATTAAATTGATTCCAAAGTTTGGCTAGAAAATCTTAGCACAACACACTCCAAATGTACCTTTATATACCAACAAGTTAAGATATAAAATTCAAGCATGTTTCAATAGGTCATAGGTGAAAGTGTTGAATACACTATTCAAAAAAGGTCAAATCAACATATTCAGGTCAAAGTTGCACATGTAGGAAACACTTCTACAACTACAAAATTGAATTAGAGTAGAGAACAAATCATCTTGCAATTTGTCAAAGCATTATAGTCTCATATTTGATAAAAAAACACTAACAATAGAATATCTCCAAGTCATAAGCAAAACTATTACTTGTACCTTTTTTACATTGATTTCTAAGCAGTATGTTTTGTGTAGTCTTGTTGTTTCAGCTCCTTTGTCTAAGATAACCTATTCTTTAGTATTCTATTGTATTGGTTAGCTTGGATAATTTACAAAATAAATCATTTTCATTTCTTCTCATTTGGTGAATCCACTTGATTTTACACCCCCTAGGATTTGTCCTTGAGTTTGTTTTCATATATAAGTGTTATCTAATTTTCTAATTTCAAATTTACATTTAAATTTTATTTGATCCTTATTTCCTTTAAGGGTTTGTGCTTGTGTGTGTGTGTGAAAGTTTCATTGTCCTCCCTTTCCTTTAAAAACAATTCATTCATTGAATACCACAATGGTCATGAGTTAAACTAAGAATGTTATTATTGAAAATTTTAAATGATAGTCCTCATCTAAGGGAGAAAATACATTTGATCATGATTCTCATGTTGAAAAAATTGACAGGCAAGAGATTGTTTTAACTACACATGCTTTCATCCAATCTTACACATTTGGCTAGTGATGCTAATTGTACACATTTAGTTGATGTTATACATAATTTATTAATTAATAAGCCATATGGATTAGAAATTATTAATGATATAGGAAAAGGATAAACTATTTAAGTACTTTGAGTTTTGTGCCTCCACCCTCCCTTCCAAGATACTTTATCCTCATTTTTTATCTTTATGGTATACCTTTTTTCCCCCTATTCCCACTTGTTTTGACATACAACCTCTACTTTTCCCACTTCTCATCTCTTTCCTACCACTTTATTCATGTTTCTTCCTTTGTTTCTTCCCATGCTCATCCCACTAGCATCATGTCTACCTCTCATCCATCTAGTGTAGCCACCATCTCTTGTGTGCCTATTATTAATGTTAAGCCCACTTCATTACCTTCAATTATATCACAACCTATTTATACCCAAACCCTCATTTCTCATGTCCTTACCCCTAGTGGACCCATTTTAAACCGTTGAAACTCTTATTCAAAGGTTTGATAGAATGGAGAAAAAATGGCTTATTACCTAATGCAAATAATAAGGATATATCTATTGAAAAGTACAACATAATGTTGAAGTGAGAAACCAAGATTTGCAATCTAAAACACCAAATAACCTTCCACACACACAAGAGAAAAGCAACGATAGAATTTTCTATTCCACCTATCAAGAATACAATATTCACAAAATGATTAAGATACAAGAGAAGTATTGCTTATATAGGAAAGATGAGAGATATGATTAGACAAGATCATGACAAGTGTCTTAATCCTATGAAATGAGAAAAAATATTAAATGAACTAGGACACAAGAAGTAAATGAAAAAATATTAGATAAAATCTTATGATAACTAAGAGTTCTAGAAATATTCCTAGGACCTAAGTAAACTTAACATGTGAATAGGACCTGCTAGGTGAACTAATTAGGTAGAACACCTTATTCACACCAACAACCCCTTAAGTGCAACTGAGGGAGGAAAAAAACAATGCAAATATGCAAAAGATGGATCCTAGAAAAAGGTCTGATGAGGTACCCATGTATAAACAATATCTCACAAACAAAGAAAAGGAGAAAATCCCTATGGGAGAAAACTTCTCTCCAAAAGAGAGAAATACAATCCAAAAGAGAGAAATACAAGATGAAGGACTAAGAAGCATCCAAAAAATGTCCCAAAAAAGAGTAGGAACATATAGAGCATCATTGAAGCATGAAGTTACAAAAAAATGTCAAAAGATGACTGCTATAGAACTAAAAATGAAAAACCTCCTCTAAAATCAAGATGATGATCAAGATCAAGAAGACAACAATTTGCATGAGTGCCCCCAATGATACTACTCAAACAATGATCAAATGGTAAACAAAGGAAAAAAAATGACATTCGAAGATACAAATGACACGTGAATCTACATGAGTGACCCCAACAACACTACTCAACCAATGCAAGAGTAAACAACAAGTCAAAAATATAGGTACAAATAGTCTAAAGAACTTTGATCAACTTAGGATGGAGGTCGCCTTCAAAAAATAGGAATGCAAGAGTGTCTATATGGTAAATTCTCCATCTCACCAAATTGCGTTGGTAACTAGCTTTTGCATCCACCTAGTACATTTGAACAAATACTCAATAATTAGCTTTCTCCAAAGCAAAACTAGGGAAGCATTAGCACAAATAGTAGGATACCCCCATAATGCTGACAAGGGAGAGGCATGATAGCTCCACTAAAACTATGTGTCACCATGTAGTGCATAAATGGGAAGAAATAACATAAGAGAGTGCACAAGAAAATACTTGCAATTGAAAAAGGGTGTGCAAACCAAGGCACACATACAGGAGTCAAGAATCACTAGGATTCATCGTTCTCATTAAGGGACACTCACTTGACAAAGGTGTGATGGAAAAAATAAGGTACTACACAACCCCCAATGAAACTTTATAATATAGTGCGAGTACAAATATGACACCAACATGATGTGCAAAATCCCCAGAAGCACATACAATAGTGACACTTTATCTCAATACTATATCTATCTATTTATATCTATGGATAGTTCTAACCCTGAATTATTAGATCCCCCTATCTCTTGATTTCTTTGTCTATGCTTGTCTGCTTTGTGATGTGGTTTTCAATGTGTTGTCCCTCACATGTGTAACAACATACCATGAATACATCTATCCATATGTCTTGTGCTATGACATCTCTCATCTTTTCTCTCCTTAGAATAACATGTGCTCCTCTATGTAGCACACATCATTCTAAGGGGGGATCTCATATTTGTTTTAATTTTCAACAAGGAGTATTCTTTCAAAAGGATTCCTTGGTGAAAAAATATTTCAACAAAAATCCCTTAGCGAAAGAATTTGAAAACTTCCTTTTAAAAAAGGAGCATTCTTTTTAAAGGATTCCTTGACAAAATATCTTTCAAAAGGATTCCTTGATGATATAATCACTTGCAGAAAATTCCATGTCTTTCACAAGGAGCATTCTTTCAAAAGGGTTCCTTGGTGTCTTGATGTCTTATGAAAAGCATTCCCCGATGAAAGAATCCCTTTGTGAAAGTCTCTTTAAAATGAATTCTTTGGTGCCTTATAATTTGTGTTTTATATCTAATATTTGACATCTTGCATCTTGGTGTTTGGATGTCTTATATCTTGGCATTTATCTTGGGGGTAACCTAAGTGGAGCCTTTTCTATGACTATCCTACAACGCAGTTTACAACAACCACATGCCTAAATGCTTTCTGTATGGACTCTAGCCATGCTATCCATACCTATAAATTCCATCTTATACACGATCAAATTTGTATCTTATTGTGTCTATATTCCATGATATGGGTTCTCCTATGTTGTGGGGTTTGCTTTTATCACTAATTGTGTCTATTATGATTCACTTTTTTCCTAACATGTTTGACTATAGCTAACATGTTTATGGTGAGATTGCAGCTAGATTTGCAAGATCGAAGACCTATGTCGTCTTCGCATTCTAGTGGAGCTCCCCTTTTGCATCAAGGTATACCGGATCTAAGGATTACTTCCTCTCTTTTTCAATATATTCTCTTCAACCTCTTTCTACTTTATCTCACATAAGCACTAACACATATGCTCACTAAAGTGGGGGCAAAATGTTGAGGCGTAAAATTGCACCCTAGTTCAATTTCCATAATCTACCTTCACTTTAGCCTTATAAGGATGACAATGCAAAAAATTGCCACCTTTACCCTTCATTTCCACATGTGCTTTGTCATTTTCTATTTCAATGAGGGATTTTTTTTTGTCATGGACACCTATGCATCACATAGACATCTATGTGTCATGCTAGCATCCTAACCAGATTCCCGAGTCAGTGGATGTTGGGATATTATGATTCTTTATCAACCTACAAATGTAACGCCTCCTGAAAACCTTAACCACTCGAAATGGATCTTTACCTCCAAAATAGATTTGAACTCACTTCCATTCACTCCACTTGATTCCATTCAGTTTCATTCACTCACTCTCAATCACTTCATGCTCATTCACTCTACTTCTTCCATTCTACACCATATTTATTGCTTCTTGTAGCTTCTACACCACTGTTTCTCATAGGTTTTCAAGCTCTACGTTATTGGCACTATCATCTCACAATATTTTCTTCCTTCCTCTCTTAGCTTCTCCAAGCACGTAGAAGGGAAGGCATTATTTACTTTATTGCATTATCTTACTTATAGTTTAGCATCTTCCTTCCTATAAGCTTTGTCTATTTCTTTTCTTTATCATTCTCTCTCCATCATTGCATATTGGTTGTCCTTGGAGGTGGAAACATCATAAGTGGGGGTTTGACTGAAGAAAACTCTAAAATACAACCCCAACATTTTTCATTTCTGTGTGTGTAGGTACCTTGTTTGTGTGGAGCTTGTAGGAGAACTAGACCATCTGTAAGTTGGATTTCTACTACCCTTGCTCATCATTTCATCATAGTCTATTTATCTCTTAAGTTATATTATTCTTCTTGTTGTAGTTAGTTCATTTTATGCATTCTGTTATCTTCGTTCAAATTGTCAGATTAAGGTTTTCAGATCATTATCACAACCTACAAGTTTCTGGTTGTAAAATTTGTTCCTAGTTTTTACAAGACACCAATGCATCCCTGAAATGACAATGCATTGCACTATCATCCTCTGGCCAAGAGCCATTTGGTCTACAGCTTGAGACCTCTATGGTCTGCTTACCCGATTCTCAAAATCATCCTTTCCTAAAAACATAAAGAGTCTTGTTTTCCATCACTTGCCACCCCTTTCTTCTATCTTTTTCATTGAGGTAGTTGAGGGAAATTCACTCCCTTTAGACCCTATTCATCTTGGGACTTGGGAGTAGCGAATCCCCTCCTCTACAATCATGTGATAATTCACCATGATGACTCTAAGAGATAGGGATAATCTTACTCCAACAATCACCCATGTGCTCATATATAGATGGGATATGGTACAATGACACATCCCACATCCTCCAACACTAAAAATGTGCATCCATAACATTTTAGACATGAGAAGAAGGCCTTGGTACACACACAACAAAGATCAAGCATGAAAAGATCAAAATTTCTCAAAATTCCTAAAGGACCACACAAACTAAGATGCTAAACACAAATTACTCACTAGGAATAATTTTTCTTTAGGATTTTTTTTTAAGTGTGAGAAATGCTCATTGTATGAAGGATCCAAATGATAACACACTTTACAGATGTTAACATGGTCGGAGGAATTTAGTACACCTTAATAACACACACTCATACATTATATTCCTCTTTTTATGCTATAGTCTTAAACTTATATCTTGGACAAATATTTTACACAATAACTTCCCAAGCAAAAATATAAAATTTTCTAAAGGTTTTGTGACATAGAGCTCAATTCTCTTATGAAATAAAAATGTAGAGAAGACTAAAAAATGCACATATGTACTAAGATGTGGATTGAAATGAAAATATAAGGATCACCTACTCAGAGGACTAGAGAGATAGGAAACCCAACAACACACCCAACTCCCTCGAGACTAGTTGTTCTAACACTAGGTATGACTCCCAACACCAAAGTGTTGAAACTCATAAGCATCTCAAACACTAATAAATCTTAGGGATATGACAATTATATAATTCATAAGAGCTCAAAAAAAATTAAACACATTTATCCACCCACAGCATGGGTGCAAACACAAGAATGTTAGTCAAGCCAAGGGAATAACCACCACATGGGATATTATTTCTAACCATCCAATACATCATTCCATTACATAAATATACATAGCACACATTTCCTATATGGTATTTTACATGAGAAATCTACAAGAATAATAAAAATAATTTTTTAAATCATGTTTCTATCATATAGGATAACATGAGAAAAATGGTCCAAAATGCCATTGTCATATGACACCAACATTGAAATGCACCAAAAGTAATGATATACCTCTCACTTCTTATGTGGGTAGAATATAATCCAAATTCAATAAGTTCAAGAATACTAATTAAAATTATACAAATGAGGACTCTAATGCCCCAAATTATAAATTGTGTTCACAAAAGACAACATAAGATGAATTTTTAATATGATTTTTTCATTCCAAAATAAAGGTTTATTTCCATCAAAACATTATCACACCATGATCATAAGGTAGATACTACTTCCCAAAAATAGAAAGATAGCACTTGAATTCTAAAAATGATACAATACAAATAATTACAACGTCATCGATCCACTCCATACTTTCTCCTATAATCTCAAATTATAACATGATTTTAAATGTTATATCTTTATCAAAAGCAATGGTTTACTAAACAAAGTACTAAACTAAGAACTCTTCTATCTCCCAAGAGATCTTCAAGAAGGAATCGATGGATGATTTTACTTTCTACCCATCTATATTATCATCATCAAGTGTAATATATTTCTATACCACTCTAGGAAACTCTCAAGGTAAGTAGAGAGAAAATCATGGACACACCACTATCAAGGCCAAAAATCACACATGTACAACAAGTCTCAAGAAAGGCACCAACATTCACACAAGAGTCACAAATTATTTTCTCAAAACACTATTGAGTACAATCAATCTAATCAAACAAGGAAGAGGATGGTAGCTAATACATGGAGTGGTCTTTCCATTGGTCATCCAAAACCAATCTACGAAGTGAAGTAGAACACAATGGTCTCATAGTGAGCATTCAACCCATTTATTCTTCTCATTATGCAAGGGAATTCTTCAACTCTTTAATGAATGTAAGGAACTTCTTTAGTACTTACACCCATGTAAAAATATCCTTCAGTTCCTAAACCTATGTAAGGAATTTCTTCAATGTCTACATCCATAATCACATTCCAATTAAATCACTTATCTAAGAAATGTAATCAACACATGATTAATTATTTATTAAATACAATATACTAATGGTTAACACAAGTGGGCATTATACTCCACGTGGTTTGAGAAGTCCTTAAAGTATATATTTTGGAGGAATCATGCACTCCCCTCATCAATTTTCATCCCTTTGTAAGTAAATTTTGATTTGAGTGTGCCCATATTGTGGCATAGTAATAAATTTACATGGTAAGAGAGTTGTTTAGAATCATACTAGTTTTTTGGTCTAGCATATATCCAAAAATATTGTAGTTATCTCCTTTTGTTCTCAAAATAGTAATTATGTACAATAGTTGTATGTGATGTACTAGTGTTATGTGTCCATGATAGGATCTTTCCTTTAGAAACCAACAACCCATGTAATCTTTCTTTCTCATATATAATACAAGGGTAGGGACTTTATTCCCTCTTATTAATAAAAACTTAAATTTCCCATAAAGTAGTAGTGAAGAATCAAGAAAATTAATCTAAAGAGAAATTATAGGAAATATTTTAGTTTAAACAAAAACAACCTAATACTAGAATTAGTTATATGCTTGATGAATACTTAATCACTCTACGATTTAACAACTCATCACACACACAAACAAGCAATAATATCTTATTAGAACAATAATAATAATATAATCAAACACATATGTGTAAAAAAGTACTAATGAACTAAAAACCACATAGAAAAATAAATATAATCACGAGTGGACCCATTTATTACCTATAAAGATTATTATCTCAATTGCTTAATACATATTCAAAATCAATTCATTATACATGTAGCAACTACCCATGTTTCATCTTGATAAGCTTGATTGTCATTGATGCCAAAAGTATGCTTAAGATTGTATATGCTCCAGAGATTGTTAGTGTGTAGAGATATCTAATGATGCAGATCAACATTGCAGTGTTGTGAAATATTTTTAGTCAGTGGTTTTCTATGTATGATGTGGAGGTGGGTACACATGTCTTAATGTGTTTTCAGGATACCTACAATGATATTTTTCCAATTTGGTGTACCACACTCAGTGACAAGTTACATAAGTTGTGTCTAAGGCTTTCACAATATATACTCTAATGCAAAGACAATATTTTGGTCTGCATCCTTCAACAAAGCAAGATTTAGCCTTGTGGTTCAAAATTTAAGTTGATGGAGATGTGAAGGTGTTATATCCAAGTTTTCATGTCATTATTTCTTTTGCAATGAAAGTTAGAAGTGACAGAGTACATGACTATGTTAAGATAGTACAAGTGGTTTAGGAGACTTTTTGTAATGCTTTGCATTCCTCTGGATGTGATGTTTTGGTCAAGCAATTTTCAGGACATACTTAGTTATGTCTAATGTATGCTATATTGAAGTTTCAAGTCATTTGATGCTCTGTAAGTTCAGTTTTCAAAGTGATAATTTGATACAGTTTGTTTTGGATGCTTAATCTTCCTCATAACATATATTTGATTTCTTACACCAACAAAAGGTTGTGTATTTCATTTGTATGATTTTATGTGGACACTCCATGTGTCTCATTTCTATGGTTTGAAGTGTGTCAAGATATTTCTTATTTCCAATACCGCACTATTGTTTCAAGTTATTTTGTGAAGATATACTTTTGTTGAGGCCAACTAAGGCATGTTAATGATGTGCACAAGTTCAAGTGTGAGCAAAGTTTATGGAGTGATTGAAGATGTTGTATGGGTCATGTTAATTCATCTGGGAGGAATGTAAGTAATGTTTTATTATTTTTGTATACCGTCAATGGATATGTAGGCTGACATGCAACAAATTTCATAATTTCTTGTCTATGGCCGACTTAATTTGTATTTGCAAAGTGTGGAAGATATATATAGAAGATCAAATATGAGAAGAGAATGATGGAAGCATAAAAAGATGTATAAGTGTATGAGCAAAGTGTGATAAGGTCTACTTCAGATCTAATGTGTAAAATTGATGACTATTGGTGGTTGAAGCCATAAAGTCAAACATATTTCAGTTATTTTCAATTAGGGAGTTGTAGCTTCCTTGGGTTGTAGCCCTAAAAAAAAGTTGCATAATTAGGGAGTTGTAGCTTCCTTAGATTGTAGCCCTAAATCAAAATTGTAACTGTCATTTACTTGTGAGGTTGGATTAGGACAATAGCTCCTACATTATTTCTCACTGTGGTTTTTTCTTATGGGGTTTACCACATAAATTTGGTATTGAAACTATGTTCTTGTGTGGATGCTCATCTTCTTTCTTGGTTTGATTAAGTAGATGAACGCTTAATTGGAATAAATTAGCTTCAGTAGTTATTAAATGGGATTGAAATTTGAAGTATACTAATTCACTCGCCCCTTAGTATTTCGGTGTGTTCAACAATTGGTATCAAAAAAAAGTTCCATGATATAGCCTAATAGCTAAGGCCGATCTTATCTTTGGAACATATGGGGAATGAAGTAGTTCCCAAGAAGAAGTGCTCTCAAGAAGAAGAGGACATACTCCATAAAGAAGATGATGAATTTGAAATTAAAATTCAATAAAGAAGAGTGTTCAGTGGATTATGAAGGAGAACTCATTTTTGCTCTAAATGATCTAGATGAAGAAAGAGAAAAGAATGAAGAACTCCAATATAAACTTGAAAAATCAGAAAAATCAATTGTCAAATTGAAAGTTCAAGTCAAAGAAGGTAAAAGAATTGCAGATTGCTTGAATACTAAGCTCAACGACAATTTTTTTGAATGCTCCAATCTTGAAGAAGAGATTGTCTCTTTGAGGAAAGAATTGGATAAAGAAAAAGAAAAAATTGACAAGGGTCTAAAGCTAAAGAGAGGTTCTGACATTCTTGATGAAATAATCAACTCTCAAAAATCTTCAAAAGAAAAATCCGGTCTTGGTTTTGAGAAAGGTAAAATTCCAACAATCAGTACATCTACAAACCTATATGAGAATTTAAAAGCATAAAGCATGTTTGAAATAGAGGAGGAAATAGCCTACACTAAAGAACCTAAGAAGACAACCTTTGTAAATGCAAGATCAGATCGAGACAAGAGGACAAATAGCAAGAAGGAATAAGGTGGATTTATCCCAATCCACAAATAAAAAAGATTCAAAAGTCCTCCACCTGCTAGTTAGCATGCACCTACCAAGTTCACTCAATATTTTCAAGGTTATTGTTTTTCTTGCAAGAAATTTGGACATAAGGTTATTAACTATAGATATAGGGAAATAAGAAATGACTACATGGGTAGAAAAACATTTGTGCCTCAAAGATATGATGCCATTTCTTTTCATGGATATTGTTACACTTGCAACAATTTTGGTCACAAGGCTACAAAGTGCAAAACTAAAGTTAGGAGAAATGAATTTGTTCCAGAGTATAATATTATTTGCTACAATTGCAATAAGGTTGGGCATAAAGAAAATTTGTGTAGAATTGGTTTTGTGAAACCACCTATTCAAAATTGGAAGAAGGAAGAAACCCCAATTCAACAAAAGAAGGGAAATGAAAAAGTTTGGAAAGAGAAGCAAGGTTAGGAGAATATGAAGAAGGATGATATTGGATGCTTATGCATTCTACACAAGATCTTGTGGAAAACTGAGATAGAGCATTATCTTAGGGGGAGCTACCATTTGCAAATCCTTTAGCCCCCTAGAAAGGATAAAATGTTGAATATTTCAACATGAAAGTTGAATTATATCAATTCCTCTAGTGTGTAGGTCTGTTGAGCAAGATTAAACTTATTGATCAAGGTTCTAGTGTAAATGAATGATTTGTGGAGGTGTGTTGAGCATCTTAGTATCTCTATAATGACACAAAGTATTCTATAAAATGTTTACTAACAAATATGAATGCATTAATGGCAAAAATTTAGGGAAAATGGAAGGCTTCTATGGTTTATTTGAATGATTTGCAATCAAAAGCACTTGTGTTCAGAAGCAAAGAAGAGTGAATAGGTTTTCAAGCTATCATTGTGATTTTGTGCCAAACCCTAGCAATGGTGTTTTAAGACTCTAGAAGAAATATCAATGTCTACCTCACAGTTGGTAGATGCTTTGGAGAAAACCAGGCCAAAATACAAGAAGTTTTCGTTCAAGGCAATGGAGGTTGATAAGGATGGTGCATTTTCAAAGGTTCTTATGGATGTGGTATATTTTGAAGATGTAAGAATCTATATCCATGCCCCACTCAATGAAATTGATCACACATCATCATTTGAAGTGCTTTGACATGAACTCCTGGATGATAATGGTGTATACAAGCTTGAATATGCAAATGTGGCAGCGAAAGAGTTAGATATATGGAAAAAAATTCCAGACTTCTATGACTACAAAGAATGGGTAAGGATTGTCCTAAGTCACATTCATGAGGAATTTATTTGGTTAGATAAGCCTTGCATGATAATAAAAGAAGTAATTAGGGCTGTTACTAGTCTTTGTGCCACCAGAACAGTCCCAATGATGAATTCAATTAAGAATGAGAGGGTTACTGAGCTTATCAAAGCCAAATTTGATAAAAGAACCCTAACAGTGAAAGATATCACTAATCCTAGAGTCTGTTATGCCACAATAGGGATTGCTTACAAAATTTACTTCATAAATAGAGAAGGGTTTGTCACAGCTACCATAAACCACACTACATATCAGATGGTGAAAGAAGGAGCCAATTTTGATCTTTGTGAATTGTTGAGAGAGTAACTAATGGAAAATCTAAATCGAATAAAAGAAATCATATATGATTTTAGGTTTGGTTCATTGATTATTTGTCTTACATTCTTTTTCTTGAATGAATTTTCTGGTTTTAAAGGGAAAATATAGGAGAAATTCTTTATGATAGCTACTTAGATCAAAAATCATATATGAGAGGTTTTCAAAATAAGCAAGCATACACTACCTTCTACTAGGGCTTCTTTAAAAATATGCAAATAGAGATGCAAAGTAGAGAGAGAATTCCATCTCATTTGGTCTAGAAATATAAAAATGAGGTAACATTCATGATGGAAAAGGATCATTGTTACATGGAAGCTATAGAACCTAGAACCTCATGGATTCCTAAGTTACCTCATGAGGTTGCACCTGAATATGTTCAAGGATATGTGGATATCGTGCTAAACAAGCCAAAAGACACAACTATTGAGAGATTTGGCACATATGAAGAGATAATAGATAAGTTGTATAAGAAGCATACAAAGGAGCATGTGGAAAAACATAGAGATGAGCTTCACAAAAAATGGGGTCTTCCTCCAAAGTCTACATTTGATGCCCCTACAGAGAGCTCTAAAGCTAAATTTGTTCTTGGTACAACCACGGTAGGAGGGTCCTCAAAGAGAACAATCCAGACCGTGCAACAAGAGTAACACAATGAAAGTAAAATGGAATATGGAGGAAAATGTAGATTAACACATTCTCATTAATAGAAATCTTAGTTACATTCGGTCGAAAACATCCGGGCGTACAGATTCGACTCATAGGCTTGATCAAATATGCAACATTCTAACATGCTCCTATATGCGAGCTGAGCTCTTACAATCTATCAACTACTAACACTACTTATTCTACTACCCATTCTAATGATCAATTACAAGCTTTATACTATATCCACGATTCTGGAAACATTTGTGTCGGCCAAAGATCATCACATTTTCCAATGAAAGAAAATATAACGGGTGCATGAACAAGTCAGCCTCAAATTTGAATTACTCCATCAACGAGTGCATAAGACGAAGTGTGGACCTATAATGAAGGTCGGGGACACTCCATGAAACATTTAAAATACACCATTAAGATCTACAAGTCATGGGAATGATCCATGAATGATCAGATTAGCCATTAGGCTTGAAAACTATTCCGGTGTCGGTTCAAGAAACTGTCATGAAATCCAGAATCGATAACTTGCCAGAAAATGATCCAACCTCGCTCAAATCTTGGAATAAGGAAAATGAACATGTCCATGATGTACGTAGAGATCCGCAAGGTCTAGTGAGCAAAGATGATGAATCCACCAACATGAACTGAGAAAGAACAAAACTAAAAGGAAAATATTTTTGGTTGATGCAAGATTGCCAAGAACCAAGGATGCTCCTGCATCAGTTCCTATGGAAGCCAACAAAGAACCAAGAAGGTTTGGTAGATCCACTTCTATTGCTACATCTACTCCACAGCCCTTTGGATCTACACAATCAACTGGTGCAAGAAGAAGAGTTGTATCAGAGAATCCACCATAGAAGAAGGCCACAAAAGCTAGGCATGCTAGGCTTAAGAAAAAGGCAAAGAGGAAGAAGAGGAAGAATTTGAAGATGAAGGTACCTCTAAATAGAAAAAGAAAGTGAAGAAAATAGAAAAGGAGAAAGTAGAGCAATCTCCTTCAGTTCCATATGAGCCCCTTGAGTTTGAAGCCATCTTAAATGGAATTGTTAACCATGGTCTATTGAATGAAACCATAGAGCTCCATCTAAAAGTCCCTTCAAAAGATCAAAAGACCATTCGAAATGCTATCATTGTGTATATGCTCAAGAAAAACACGTCCTTTAGTGACATTAGTGAAAAGGATCTGAAAATCCTAGCTCTTGATTTGAGACAAAGAAGAGAAAATGCAATCAAAGTAGATGAGAAGTTGAGACAACAAGCCATGAATAAGGTTGGGTCCTCTATCTCCCAAACAAACAAGGAGAAGATAATTTGGAAGCAAGCTAAAGAGCTTCTCACAAAGTGAATAATAGACATTCTTATAAGCATGGATGATGATAATAGAAAAAAGATTTAGAAGGAGACAAAATAATTTTCTAAGAAGATCCTAGAAGAGGTGCAAACTGATGTTGTCATAAATGCATAGGAGCCTCTAGATGAACAAAATATTGATAATTTTCTGGTGTAGGGGCACCATAGGTTTTCATGCCCCAAAGGGGGTCAAAAGTGGAGGTTTTGTTTTGTTTGAGTTGTTTTCATGTAATAAGGTCTAAGAAGACCATTTTATATGTGTTGAGTCTAGTTTGGACCATTAGGTGTTAAGGTAGTGGGTCAATGCAAAAAGTGTCAATGTTGTCATAGTTGCACAAAGCAACTTTTACATTTTGTTGTCAAAGTGGAAGATGAACAGTTGTAATTGGAAAAGTTGTTTGTAACCATTGGGGGATGGTTGGAAATTCCTTAAAAGGCCTTGTATCATCGACCATGGGGTGGTTGTGGAAGTTTGGAAGTGAAATTAATAAAGAAACTCTATCTTTTCTATAAATTCCAATGTTTCTTTGTTGCTCCATTGAGTTATGGATCTGTACAATCTTGTGGTGACTACAAACCAATTGGGGATGATGGTATACTAAACCTACTTTATGTGGCATCTGGTCTCATTCATTTTCATTTAGATTTGAGTAATTTAGAGTCATTTCTTTCCAAAATGGTTAAAACCCTAGATAGGGTAACTTGGGAGTAAGAAACATGCATATCTTTCCATTCCATCAATGAAAACCCCTAAAACTTAGTGGAATGGATTGTTAGGGCATGTGTTTTAAGATTTCAATTTTGTAGGAGTAGGGGTGGAGGCCCGCACATGTGGAGGTGTTGTAGTAGGTTGGTGTCTTCATATATGTAATGCCCACCACGCAACCCTAGAGGAAGTTGCAATTCACTACTTAAACGTACCAATTTTTTTTTTGTTTAAGTACAAATAACATGTAAAGTGAATTCATAATGCCAACAACCTCTAAGGCCACGAGACAAAGATTACTTAGAAACCCAACATCACATAACATAAGCATAAACTGAAACATTAATCGCTTAATGAAATGAAACCACATACATTCCATTCAAGATAAATTACAACAAGGATAAATAAATACCTCAAGATTCCAATTTAGCATTAAACAATAAGGTTACATCACTCATTCCCCGAATGAGGTAAATCCAATACTCAATATTACAATTTCAAATTCCACCTTGAAACAAATGAGGGGTAATAAGATACAACAAGAACCAAAAGAACAAGGCATGAGAAGCAACTGATTCCCACGAGCCCTCCAGCTGGAAATCACAAACACACGAACATGAAGAGGACGAACCAACGGACTCAAGATGCACGCCACCCGACCACGTGGAACCCAAAGGCCCCACTCCCTCCGTGCTAGGAGATAGTAACTAGGATTTCCTACACAAGACCATGCACCTCTAGACACAAGATAACACACTGAACTGAAACAAGATCAAAACCCACATTACTTAACACAAAGGTTACAATGCTTCCAGAGTACAAAATCGAGTACCATCACTGTACAAAATAAACTCACGGTACAACACCATACCGACTGCTGTCATAGGAGGAGTGTCATCGCAAAGGCTGCATTGGTTATCCAATGGTGTTCTTCCTAGGTCCCGGCTCCCCTCTCGGGATATCCTGGTAACCTCTCACGAACCCGGCGCCATATGCCCACCAGAGCGGAATCGATTATCTTTCGAGAAGACAAGATAACGATCTTGCCATTCCAGGCCTTCCCGACTCATCTCAAGTCTCGTACAAGCCCTTGAGCCAATGAGCGAGGCTAAATTATCTTATTAATGTTCAAAGCTACTCTCTCCCTAGTAAGTTATTTTAATTTTCACTTAATTAACTAACTCTCAAACGAGTTATCCTGGGACCACTTTGGGCCCGGCGCTCGTTTGAAAGCCACTCCCCTATCGACAACACATAACTCAACCACATGCCAAGGGTAGACAATGCACTAACACTTATCACAAATAACCAACACCTCAACAGGCAACACATCACTACGGATGTCCAAAACTGAAACCAAAACGTGCACTACCCAAGGCTAACACAAGGTTGACTACATAATGAATTCCACATAACAACTGATGACTCGACTCAAACATGAATCACAAGGTCACACAACTCGCTCAACGAACCAGGTAACCACTTGAGCTTACTCACACATAATCCAATAAAGCCAAAGCAGAACATAAGAGACACAACATCGTCTCAAGAAAACACTGCTAGAAGACTTACATGATCAACACGAAACGACTTAAAGACAACCATCATAATAACTCACGAATAACCACCCATACAAATAAATGAGCCCATATCAGGAAGATTCACAAAACATTTACTTTCCTTCCACAACATCGAAGGCGAGCAATTAACATTGAACACATTTCAGACACAAAGGTAATCTAATGTTCGGATTTCTTAAATCCATTCAAACACAAATTTCATAACTTGCATCTATCAAAACAATTGATCCCATTTCCTTTCACAACATTGAAATATTTAAAGAACAAATCATTTACTCTAAATTTCATAACCTTAAAGCATGTTAATTACGCAGTTATCTGGTTAAAACTTAAATCAATCGATCTCTCTAAGTTTCATGTTCACATACAAAAGATAAATCACTAGATTAATAATTCATTTAGGTTCACTAATGAATTCATCCTTTACTCACAGTTCCGCAATCCTAATAATCACATGGTCATTTAAAAGTGCCAGTTCGACATTTAACATCATTTAAATATACCAAATAAAATTATGTTTTATTTGCAACTGAATCATTTAAATAACTTTAAATATGACTCTCATTGGGTAAACTATAACATATAACATATACGTAGATTTTCTAATTAATCTATATTTCCAAAACCCCATGATTTACATAACATACATTTTGATCTCATTAAAATTCCTTTAATTAATTAACAAAATATATCAAATAACTTATATTATTCAATTAAACATTTCTAAAAAAACCTTAAGATTTAACAAATAGAATTAAAATATATTTTAATTTCAAACCAGATTTCATTTAATTAAATAAATGAATATTAAATATATTATATTTTATATAATATATAATATTAAATATTATAAATATTATATAAAAATATAATATAAAATAATATTTATTTAAAAATTTAAATTTTAATAAATAAAAAAAAAACAAACCATTTTGGAAAAGCAGGGCCGGCGGCCTAGCCACCTGCCCCCGCGGCCCCGTGGGCGGCGAGATCCACCCAGCCTCGCTCGGTGATACATGCCGGCCTTGGCCTGCTGCTGGCCTGCTACGGCGGCGGCGGGCACAAGCGGCGCTGGTCGCCACGGCATCACTCAAGCAGTTGGGCATAAACGGCGGCGGCGCTAGTGGGGTGGGGTTTGACCTCCCACCTCACCAGAAACAAAAAAACACTTTTTTAAAAAAATAAAAATTTAATAATATTTTAAATCTCTGCGTTTTTTTCAAACGAAAATTACCAGAAATTTTTTCTGGGTTTAACTATATTTTAAAAATTTTCAAAATAACAATTATAATGCAAAGATAATTGTGGGTATTACATATGTTAATATATAGGATTGAATTCAAATATAAATATACCCACATCATGATTTCATGCTCAAATTGAGGAAATAATTTATCTAACCCATTCAAGAAAATGATTTTATTTCAAATAACAAGATGGGTTTTTTTTTTTTCAAAAACTAGTTTTCCATGGAGTTTTCTTTTATTTTTCTTCAAAAATTTGGTATAAATTTTATGTTTGGTTTTCAAATCCAAAACTATCCACCATTACCAAGTTTAAAAGCTTTCCCATGAGTTCTCATTGAATCTACACTATGTTTTTAACCATTCAAATGAGCAAGTAGATGAGAGGAGGAAGTATAGAACCTTATGTTTTCTCCAAGGTTTACAAGCTTCCACATGGAGATTTCCAAGCAATCCTTCAACTCCACCATTTTTGCCTCCTCCAAGCCTCTCCACCAAAGCAATCAAAACCAAGAATTCCATGGAGAGAGAGATTGAAAAGAAACCCTAAAATAAAAATATATCCTTTTCCTAACTTTTCAAATTCAAATCCAAATTCTAATTCTAATTCAAACTCACATTCAAATTAAATTCCAATAACAAATTAAATTGAACACAAATTCAAATTTCAATTTCAATTTCAAACACAAATATCTTTTCCAAAAAAGTCAACTAATTCAGAAAATATCCTTTTTACCCCAAAGTCTTGCATAAGAAATATTTGAATTTTCTAATAACTTTAACCCATTATCTATTTCCAATTTGAATTCAAAACATTTTAACATTTTCTTTCCACAAAAGCATTTAAAACTTTTAGCACTTTTAATTCATAGGGATAATTTAATTAATTCTCACAATTAATTCAAATTATCAATCAAATAAGTCTAATTCGAAATTAGATTATTTTATTAATTCAATTAAATTAATTAACTAAACACTAATTTTTCCAACATCTCCAAAAGACAAAACATTCATTATTTGAAATTTCCAAAGGCTAATTAATCACTTTTAGCTTGCAACTAAACACGTTTAATCATTAATCAAACTACGCAAGTCATTTCATATACTTAAACTTGAAATTAAATAAACACCCAAGGAGAACTGACCAAGATAAAACAACTGACCCCGACGACAAACCAACAACACGCTACGACTAGGGTGACGACCTGGTTCGGAAACCCTAGCTACTATCTCCCAAATAATTTCCGTTGGTCAATGGACACGCTCAAACCTAGAAACCAGGTGGAGTCGATGTCATGTACCTGCCAACCTGCAACAAAGAGCATGTCGAACGTGCATATATACATAATATGATCAATCACACCGTGAAGAGGAAATCTCAGAATCGTAGGGCACTCGCAAGCGAGTGATACAACCCCGTCCCCTTCACCAATACAATATCACTAACTGACAAGGCTAACATTATTAACATAATCAAAGCATAAAGCATCATTAATTCGCATGTTAACATGATCAAAGCATAACATAGGAAAACATTGTCTAATTATCAGAGTACAAAAAGGAGGGGTGTTACAATATATCAAGCTTAGAAACCCTAGAGGCTTAGGGTAATTGTTGAAAATCTCTTGGAGATTGTTCTAACCAATGGGAATTGGTGTTTTAGGCTATGTGTGACGTGTTTAGGGAATTAGAATGCAAAGATAGTCTTTGGGGTTCAAAACCCTTACTGCTACGAAGAACCCTTCCCCAAGTTTGAGATATGTTCAAGAATGTCCAAAATGGTATCTATAAATGTGTTTACATTTTGAAGACTCTAGTTGCCCTGAAAGTTGTCTAAAAAATCAGTTTTGAAAGGCTACTAGGGTAAAGGGGTAGTTTATGAAGGAAAGGTAATTGATTGATGTGTGAGGGCTCTATGAGTGGTTGGTTGAGTGAGTTTGATATGTTGGAGACCAAAGGGTCCTTGTGGGTGATTGAGGGTTGTGTATATACTTGAGTAGTTTGTTACCTTGAAGAAAAATATCTACCCTTGTGAAGAAGTTTTCCTTAACATGTTTGTATTTGTAATTTGATAATTTCTTGAACCCATTGTTGTGAAATATGGTATTAATTGTCTAGTTGTTACCCCTGCTCTGCATCATTTTCCCCCTCCTGTGAGTACAAATCAGCAAGAGTAAGGTGTCTTCGGTCAGCAAGAGGAGCAGGGTGTCTCCAGTAAGTAAATGGAGAAGGAAAATGAGAAGGATGATAAAGGAGAAAGCTTAGAGAAATCATGTTCCTCTTTGGTTGACTCAATTAAGAAGTTATTGGCACAAGAAATGCAAATCCAACTAGTAGTGACTCCATAGTTACAACAAGTTCCTTCATTTGATGGGCAAGTAAATTTGTCTGGAATGTCTCCCTTGCATACTATGAAGCTTGGAGATATACTCCACTCTGTAACAAGACAAGAGTTGCTATGACAACAGTTGGAGAGTGTTGAAATATTGGATGAAGTAATGAAGATATTGGAAGAGAAACTACCAAAAGAGAAAAGGGATTCATCACTACCCCCTACACAATAGATGAATAAACTAATGGAGTCCTTTGAGACTTATTCATCTCATTTGGAGAAGTAGGAAGAACAAAATATTAATGAAAAGAGATTGAAAAATGCCTCCAAAAATTGTGGCAGTGCATTAGCCAAGTTACAATATTGCATCAAGGACATTTAGAGAAGTGTTTGGAGGAAGAAAAACTGCTATATGCTTTCTGTCTAAAGTGGCCTGCTACAACAAAGAGTATAAAGGATCATAACAATGCCATTGAAATGTAGATCACTAATGTGGCTGCAACTTATGATCCTATGCAAGATAGTGATGATGCCATCAGGGCACAAGTGGAGAGTCTTCACTGCCAAATTGAACAACTACAAGATCGAAGGGAGCAGTTTAAGGGTCAGGTAAAGCAATTAAGAGAAGTAACGAGCCTAAGATTGGCCTCACTCACTAGACTTCTGGTGGAAGCTAATGGTGTAATTTAGAAATACCATACACCATCTTCTTTGGTAGAAGCATGAGACACATATGGGATGTTGACTTGTCAAGTCCAAACCCTAACTATAGCAAAGAAACAATGGGACAACAGCTTGATCCAGCTCAAGTCAATTTGAGTTGAGATTGTTTTTTATGTAAAATATATTTCTTTTTGATGTTGATATATACAGAGTAGAATTTTTTGTAGATATAAGGATATTTTTGTTGATGAAGTAATCAGACTTCATCCCAAAGGGAGTAAAATTTGTATAGATTAAGGGGGAGTCTATAAGTATGTACAAAGATAGTTCTTTTACCCTTTACCCTTGATGTCAAATGGGGAGAGAAATATGCATCATAGGGGGAGCACATCAGTTGGTTTTTCCATCAATGAAAAAGGTGGAGATTGTTGCAGATTGATAAGCTTGATTGTTATTGATGTCAAAATTATGTTTATGATTGTATAAGCTCCAAAGATTATTAGTTTTCAAAGATATCTAATGGTGTAGATCAATATTGTAGTGTTGTGGAAGATTTGTAGTTAGTGGTTGTCTATTTATGATTGGGAGGTGGGTACACATGTCTTAATGTGTTTTTAGGATACCTACAATGATATTTTTTCAGTTTGGCATACCACACTTAGTGACAAGTTGCAAAATTTGTGTCTAAGGATTTCATTGTATATACTCTAAGGTAGAGACATGGTATTTGGTTTGCATCCTTCAACAAAGCAAGATTTAGTCTTACGGTTTTGAAGATAAGTTGATGGAGATGTGAAGGTGTTATATCCAAGTTTCATGTCATTATTCTTCTACAGTGAAAGTTAGAAGTGACAAAGTATAGGACTATGTCAAGACAGGACAAGTGGTTTAGGAGACTTGTTGGAATGCTCCACATTCCTACGGATGTGACATTTTGGTCAAGTAGTTTTGAGGACATACTCAATGATGTCTAATGTATGCTATATTGAAGGCTCAAGTCATTTGGTGCTTCGTAAGTTCAGTTTTCAAAGTGACAGTTTGATACAATTGGTTTTGGATGCTTAATATTCATCATAACATATATTTGATTTCTTACACCAACAAAAGGTTGTGTATTTCAATTGTATGATTTTATGAGGACACTCCATGTGTCTCATAGTGTCTAAGGTTTGAAGTGCATGAAGATCTTTCTTGTTTCCAATACCGCACAGTTGTTTCAAGTTATTTTATGAAGATATGCTTTTGTTGAGGCCAACTAAGGCATGTTAAAGATGTGTGCCACAAGTTCAAGTGTGAGCAGAGTTTATGGAGTGATTCAACGTGTTGTATGGGTCATGTCGACTCATCTGGGAGAAATGTAATTAATGTTTTATTATTTTTGTATACCGCCAATGGGTATGTAGGTTGACATGCTACAAATTTCATAATTTCTTGTCTATGGCTGACTTATTTTGTATTTGCAAAGCATGTGGATGATATATATAGAAGATAAAAGATGAGAAGAGAATGATGGAAGCATAAAAAGATGTATAAGTGTATGAGATGAGCATGATAAGATCTGCCTCAGATCTAATATGTAGAATTGATGACTATAAATGAGTTGAAGCCATAAAGTCAGTCATATTTTAGTTTTTTTCAATCAAGGAGTTATAGCTTCCTTTGTTTGTAGCCGTAAAATAAATTTTCATAAACAGGGAGTTATAACTTGGGTTGTAGCCCTAAATCAAAGTTGTAACTATCATTTACTTGTGAGGTTGAATTAGGACAATAGCTCCTAACAACATTTCCCACTGTGGCTTTCCCTTGTGGGGTTTTCCACATAAATCTAGTGTCAACTATGTTCTTGTATGGATGCTTGTCTTATTTCTTGTTTTAAGTAGATGAATGCTTAATTGGAATAACTTAGCTTTAGTAGTTATTAATTGGGATTGAAATTTAAAGTATACTGATTCACCCCCCCTCTCAGTATTTTGGCGTGTTCAACAACCTATACATCCATATTTAAACATTATAGATGACGTGTGATAACCTATATATGATTTGTATCACAATTACAAGTAGGTATATGGTCTAAGGGAAAATGATAGCATTTTTATGCAGCCATGATTGAAGGGTCCAACCAAGGATTATCAAACCATGTAGCCAAATACACAAATAAATACAATAAAACTCAATGAAATGACAAATAATAGAATTGATCTTTCTATATCATAGTCAGTAAATGCATTACAACCTACTTCAATAAGATTACAACATGAGGCCTTGGTCTTCAATGATATATGGGTATCAATGTTTACACATTATATAATTCTTTAAGCAATGGTTTCATAATGTTTTATTGAATAATTTTTTTTTTAATTAAGTTTTGAAGTCAAACTAATTAGAATTTAGAGATAAGTGTGCTATTAGGAGCATAATTTTTTTGTATATATCAAAATTCAAGTTTTTTTGTTGGATCAAGGACATCAATACCAATAGGATAGATATTTTTCAAATTTTTTTTTGGTAATCTACTATTTTTCCCCATGTGCAAAACAAAGACCTTGATGTTCATTAAAAAACCTACATTCACAAGAAATAAAAAATAAATATAATAATCAAATTAAATATATTTATAATTATACTTTTTGGGAAGCTTATATTAAGGGCTACATACTTACAAAACATAAATTTTAAATGAATTCATTTGATCCCCCAAAAGGTAAATTGAAAGTGGTTTTTTATCAACATTTTGATAGGTGTAGAGGAGACGCCATTATAGGTATGGTTTAAAACTAGTGAGGTTCCATCCAATGGGGTTTGATTGAACCCTCTTTAATTAAAATCCTTTAAATGGAACCTTTCAAGGTTTAAATCATTATATTTTCTAAAAATATGTAATTTTAGGCAAAAATCAGGATGTCCCAGAAAGTGTAACCCATTATTATGGCAACACCCCTAATAATGGTGCAATACAAATATTTCTTTCTATAAAACATTATAATCATCTAATTATGTATCTCTAATTATTTTACTAACTTCAAATGATCATGAGTGATGATTATATTGTGAGCCTTTAGCCTTATAAATGCTCTATGTCAGCCACAACATGACACAAACCTTGATACTAGATGAAATATGTATCCTAGTAGCATGTAGATGGGAACCTTATAGAAGGAATATGCAAACAATACACATTAGAACTAAATTTAGTTCATACAATGAACCTCCCTGGGATTAGTAAGCTTAAAATTTTAAATAAGTGTTACTACAAAGCTTGTATAATTGTTACATGATTGAAACAAATGTCTCTAATATGCTTGTGACTAAGTATAGAAAATTGATATGCCTTTGTGATAATAACCATACTTTGTGGTGATTGTGTGGTTATTTGGAAATCATTGTAAACTTGAAAACAAGCAAACAAAGATGAAATATTTTTTTTAAGGTGATACAATATTGCTCTTATAGCTAGGATGCTCCTACATTAGGAAACCAATATAATTTTTAAAGTGATTCCCTCACTTTTTGGTGGCCAAAGGGAAACTATATTGGTTTACATAAACCTTAGAAATCTAATAGGATTCTTTAATTAACATTTCCATTTGAACAAATATTCTTCACACTACTTGATTTTCTTCTTCCTTCCAACTTTGTTGTCCTAAATCCTTTCAATCTCCTCTTTCTATAATTACAATCTAATTAGTCCAAGTTCTCTCATTGATCTATATTCCCCCAATAATCCTTCATAATACTACTATATATCTACAATTTTAAACACTAGTGATATACCTAAACATTCAGGTAACTTTGCTTCATTTACATTATTGGAATCAAAATTTTGAATTTTTTGCAAGGTCCAAACTTCTTCGTCTTTATCTTTTTTGTATGTTCCTATAACAACCCTAGTGTTCTACTCGGTAATATTCCAAATATTTCACGTTAAGTGAATATTCAACTATGTCACGACATAACAATAAAAAAATTTCTTTTGCCTGTTAAGGGGCTTAGTTGGGTTAATCTAACTCAATCGTCTCTAGAGGTGGATAAATGGGAGAAACCAAATGAAGGTTGGTGGAAGGTAAACTTTGATGGGGATTCAAAAGGAAACCGGGACCATCAGGGGCTAGTAGTATTGTTCCTGATTGGAATGGGAATGTGTTGGCCATAGGTGCAATGAGATTGAAGGAAGGAACCAATAATGTAGCTGAAGCAACAACAACCTTAATGGAAATTAAGATAGTCAGAAAGTTAGGGGCATCAAGGATTCATTTGGAGGATGATTCCTTGATAATCATTCAAGCAATAACAAAAGGAGGAATTGATGCTTGGAATTTGTAGGGAGTGATCAGGAAAATCATTGAAGAATTAGCCCCTTTTGAGGATTTTAAGGTTATTCATATTAGGAGAACTGGGAATGTGGAAGCAGATACCCTCTCAAAATGGGCACTATCTTTTGCAGAGGTGGATGATTTTAGATTTGAAGATTTTAGAGGCATCACATTGGAGTATGTTTGTCTGATGCATTTAATGCAAGAAGGGATAACAATTTAGCAAGTAAAGGATGGAGAGTGAAATCCCCAAAGGACATGAAGCATTGATGAAGGTTGTATTGTCAGCGTTGGATGTACATTCGTCATTAATGGTGATGGCTGGTAATATGCTGTGTATTAAAGATACACATTTTACCACCTTTGATGCTTCTTGGTGTGCGGAAGGAAGGAATGAATCTGATCTGAGGTGTGAGGTAGTTGGGAAGCTAGCGTACCAAAGAAGAAATGGAGGCCAGTTTCACTTTGAAATCGAGGAGGAAGTTGGATCCTTTTGATGGCAAAGCGTCCGTGAAGCAGTTGAGAGGATTATTTCTTTTCAAGGATGTGTAGGTGGCACAATTTGTGCAATTGATTTTGGGAAATGGCTTTGAAGATTTGAAACATTGGTATAGAACTAATATGGATATATACTCATTGATCATGGCTTGGGAACTGGACTTAGGAGAGTCGGTGGATGTAGTGAGGAAAGTAATGAAAGCTTTGGTTCATAAAGATTTTTTAGTCCAGACATGGAAAACATCCTGGAGTGGGCTATACTAGGAGTAGGATTTGTTAAGGATGAAGGCATGGAAAGTGGGGACTCAAAGTTCGCGAAGATAAACCATCTTTTTATCAGGTGGCCAGAAGGATGCACCAAAGCTCTGTGGTGAGAAGGAGTAGAACACAGGTGGAAAGCACTTAAACTCTGTGTCAAATTAATGGAGATTGAGGAGGTCATAGAGGGTCTCAAAGACGTCGCTAGAGTGGAGATGCGAGAAAAGAAGGGTCTACGTCTGAGGAAGAAGTTGAAGCCGATTAAGGAGATTTGTGCTTTGGAGTTGGGTAGTATTTCAAAGGCTTCTAAGTAACATAAGTTTAAATTTTGTATAGTCTACTGTATCTACTTTAGCTTGTGTTTTTTGTTTTGGGTTTAAGCTCTAGTTTGTATTGAATCTGTAAACAACTTGGGGTATGGGTTAAAGTTGGTAGGGTAGCTAACAGGCAGATATGTTAGGGGGTTTTTTTGTTGCGTTGGATAATGTGCTGGTTTATCAGCCCTTTTTGAAAGTTACTGGATGGTATCAAATCTGAATTTTATGTAATTTTTTGCTTAATCTTTAATAAAATAAACTATTATCACCGATAAAAAAAAATCTTTCCATAATGTAAATTACACGCACATTTAAAATAATATTGCTACCAAACTTCCATTACATTTCATTGTAATTTCACAAATCTTTCCATAACATAGATGTCATATTGAATGAACTCAAGTATATCATTCATGATTACATCCTTCCATATAAATGGGTACATGAAACATACATAGCTCCTCTAAGCTTCATCTGGAAATAGATATACAAACTAGTCCTAATGTCGTCGCATCGGCACATACATTCTAAATGTCCTTGCTCACTAGTGCAAACACTCTAGTTGTCCCTAATACTGGTGCAAACATTTGTAAACCTCGACTGTCGACTGATGAGGAGAAGCATCACTCAAGCGCTTTTCTGCCATCCACGAACTTAAATGTGATCCCCTGCACATCTGTCACACATGACAAGATGGCCCTACCCTTCGATGAATAGATTGGTTGGTAAACCTCATAACAAATGCCTATTTGAGTTTAGTGTTGTGTCCTACAAACTAGAACCTAATCATACGGTAGCTACTCCCATGAGTATGAAAATCATGTACTAGAATGCATAAAAGGAACACAGTGAAACGACAGTGTAAATAGTGGTAACTTACACTACTTTGGCCAAAGTATTCTCACCAGTACTTCGAGTGACAATCCTCACATTCACATACACTACTACGGATTGGTTTGGATTATGACCATTCTTATATTATGCGTAGGTAATTTCCTCCAATGGGTAATCTTTAACGCTCAAAATAACCTACACCCCTTTTTCCAAAACACAATGGTAACTTAAACAAGTAAGCCTAAGCACTAGTTACCCCTACAATGGATATTCCTATCCTAGGTAAAACATATGAGCTTATCTTTGCATAAACAAGCTATTCACTTCAAAAGACAATCTAGTCCCAAGTATAACTTTATAATCTAGATTATAGCTACATAAGCTTTATCTAATCATAGATTAAAGATTCATAAATATTTGAATCCATTCAGTAATATTACACACAAATAAGTGGTTCTCATCAAGAGTATAGCCACATCAATAAATGTCCTCAATCGAAGAATAATCACATCATTAGATGATTCCATTCGAGAGTGTATTCTCCTTAATTAAAAGGGATGACTTAAGAGTAGAATCTTGTCAACATTTATGACTTCATAATAAGAGTACAAAGCAACTACCCAAGTAGCAACTCCTACTCAATAGGTAATTCCACCTATGTCTTTATACATATAGTAACTCTTAAGCTCACGTGATTTACCCAAATAGGTTATTCTAAACCTAGGGTTCCATTCAAGAGTAAGGTATGATCAAGTGATCAATCAAGTAAAGATAATCGATGTGGTTGCATAGCGTCACATCCTTCCTTATCTTTCATACCATCTCTATGGATTTATAGCTAAACCTTATCTTCCCCAATGTTTCCTATCATAGTTAGAATTCACTTCCAAATGGAATTACATAGTAGTAATGGTGATATACAACTTGCTTGATAGGAGGATAGTAGTCTTGTTATTAAATAGACGAACACAAACCAGGAGTCCCTACGGTGATATGAACCATTCACGCCCAGACACGTCATTGATCAAAGAGACACCCGACCAACATACAAATTGCAATGTATTACGAATAAACCTCCTCACTAGATGGAGTGATTACAATCTTCAAGTGTCTGATAGAAGATGTTATATGTGCCCTTGCAGTGAAACATTCCCTTTAATGAATCCCTAGCGGTTTCTCAAGTCCTGTATGCTTCTTCAAATTATGAATGGTGCAATGACGAAGTCCCTTGTTGTTGATTCCAGTGTTGCCTCTACCTGTGGATATAGCAAATGATTAGGACGATGATGGTAGAAGATTTCATTTAGAAGAAATGCACATCTTCAAGGTGAGGGGGTTTGTCCCACATCATCTCTCGTAGACTCGCAAGCATATGTGTCCAACTTCGATGATACCAACTTCAACAAAACTAATAACATTTATATGGATATTTTGGTGCCCACCCAAATGGGTTGGCCATAGTTTTTTCTTAAATATATTATTTAATCATTTAAATTCATTTTGTTATTATTATTTAAAAATTATTAATATTATTATTAATTTAATATTATTTAAAATATTTATTAAATTCAAATTAGTGTTTAAAAAACCCTCCAATTTAAAATTAGCTCTCAATCAGGGATGGGGACATGGCAGTCCTCCCTGCCTAGATGTTGCTTGTCCTCAAGCAACTTCGGTTTTAGATGCATGAAGACCTTTGCTCCTCCCCACGACCTCTCCATCTTCTTGGCTGAAACTTCCTTAGGGCTTACCTTGGAGAGACCTCGAAGGATGACCTCTCTCCCATTAGATTTGAACTTTATCTCCCTAGTTTGGTGGTTGGTTGTGTGCTCCCCAAGTGAACCGATGGCTACCATGTAGAAGTCATCTTGCACCTAATGTTCCCCTAGGATTAACTCTAGCCACTAGCAGGTGCATGAAAGAGTGTAACCTCTTCCAATTGATACATTCAACCCCTCAAATTCTTTAGTCCTTAGACCCATCTTGGCCACTAGCCCCTCGTCAATAAAATTATGGGTGGCTCCACTATTTATTAATATCATTATCTTTTGTCCTTGTAACTCCCCTCTAATATGAAGAGAGTGATACCTAGGTGCTCCTAAAAGTGGTGCAAAAGTTCCCCTCGAACATCCTCCCTCCAATGTCTCCACATACACATACTCATTAGCAATGTCCTCAAGATCACCTTCTCCTTCCTCAGTGTCATCATCAAAGACTACCTCAATATAGTGGACATGTCCTTTCCCCAAACACCTATGACCTAGTGCCCAAGGCTCCTTACAAGTGAAGTGTAACTTTTTCCTTTGGAGCTCATTCTTAGACACGTCCATCTTGTTAGACCTTGGTGGTAGATTCGTCAACTGAGGAGTGATCTCGTGTGGTGGATTCTTTTGTTGCCTTGTTTTTTATTAGGAAAAGTAGGTTTTGAAGGGGGCCTAAAACCCTTTACAACATAGAGAAGCTGCTAAAAAGACATAAACAACTAGACCCGCAACCCACAAAAAGCAAAAAGTTGACTAAAGATAAAACTAGAGAACCTGTCAGCAACCCTATAGCAAACATCAACAACAAGGCTGATCAACTAAAAACAACAAAACTACCGCATTTTATCAAGAACATTGGTCGAGGCCATATTTTCAGCAATGACCCCCTCATGCATCTTGACCACATCCTTCAAATCCTCAAACAAAATGGTAGCCCTTTTCTTAGTCTTGCTCCTCGTTCTCAAGAACGAGCCAACCTCCAAATCCTTCTCCACATTAGGGCCAATATCCTCAATCTTCTCCTCCAAATTCATAGCGTTAACTTCATCAATTTCCTTCTCATGTTCTCCCAGATCCAGAGACTTTCCATTCCACTTCATAGCTTTCTCATTAAAATTGAGACCCTTAGCACTAGATTTCAAAGAATTTTTACTAACACAAACAACAGTTTGCAAGTCATCACTAATCTTGCTAATTCTTTCCTCCATATTCACAAACCTCTCCTCAATAATCTTTTGGACAACCATTTCAAGGGAGGTTATCCTATCCTCATGACTTTTTCCAAGTCTATCAGCTTCAACAACAAGTCTATCAAGAATAACATTCATAGTCTTGACCTTACCTTTAATTGACCATTCCTTTTGACTACCATGCACTAACACAACACATACGTCTTGCCAGTTTTTAAGCTAAACGTTGAGCTCCTTCACTTCCAAGAAAAGCCACTTCACAAGTGAGAACAAATTGTGAGTTTCATCCTCCACCATTCTACATAACAAGTCCATGTTAATTTCTTCCCAATTGACCGGTGGCACAACATGAGAACCAACATTCTCAACAGGTTCCTCCCAAACCCCCTTTCTGCCCTCCAAATCCTCCTCAACAGGGGAATCCTCAACTTCAATAACCTCCACTTTCACACGGTGCTTATCGGGCATATCCACCAAGTCAGCCATAATTGCAAGCCGCTTCACCTTCACATCACTCCCCTTAACCTGCTCAACACCAATAGGAGAATCAAATTCGGCCTGGTTAGGGCCAACCCGCTTGGAACACCCAATACCCACATTTTCCTACTTAATATCCTCTATGGGAAGCTCGTTACACTCAAGGCCATCACCCAGACCATGTTTAACATTAGGAACAGGGGATTTCTCCACATCTCTTGAATCATCCACCATTTGCTTGACAACACACTTCTCTTTCTTGAGGCATCTTTTCTTCGCCTTCACATTCTTTTTCATCGAAGGCACAACAAATTCCTTCATCTCATTATCAATTTCGTAACCCTAAGACCAGGATTTTGAATCCTCAGAATCATCAACAGACTCACTCTCCTCCTTCGACAGATCCTCATAATTAGAGTCATCTTCCTCAGAATCCCCTTCCCACTCATCTGTCGACTCACCAATATCATACCCAATATTTTTGCAACCCTTTTTACGAGCAAGGGTCTTAGGAGTAGCTGGTAACACCTTCATCTTAATGTGATCCAAAAATGAGATTCATAAGGCCTTCATGGAGAATAGCCTTCCTAGAGTTCTTCCTATGGTCCTCAATACTTGTATCCATTAAAAGGAGGTAAAAAGGAAATGAAACCTAAGGGTTATGGCAGAAGTGATTCAATAACATGAAGTGATAGTCGTAGATAACATAATACCTACCCTCCAGAGTGAAAAATTGCATAAGAGCCAAAGCAATGTCTCTCCAAAGCGGCTTAATAGATTTGCGAGCATACCCACCGCTACCAATAAACCTTAGCTTCTTCTTCTTTGAGCCTTCGAAGAAATTGATGAGGATCATCTTGGTCACAACCCTATCTCTGTAAAATTTTCTTCCCTTGGAAGGAATACCGGTTACCTCAGCAATAAATTCCTCATTGATGTTGAAATCCACACCCTAGTAGCGCAAAACCTTGTTATTCCACCCACTAACAAAATCCTTTGTCACTTCAGGGTTAGGACCATGGAGCTTCAACAAATAGGGGTAGACTCCACCCTTCTCCAGATGCTCCTAGATAGTTTTATTGCTACTAAACTCTTCGCAAGAGCTCGGCTCCACTCTGCAACGTGCACCTCCCATGGCAACATGCACAAACAACACTCCACCTGCTCTTTGATCTTCTACACAAGAAAGATTAGGTGAACAAACCACAAGGAAAAGCAAAAAATACCCACAAAAAATGTGAGCCTGCCAAACCAAGTACTTCCATACCTTAGCTCCCAACCCATAATCTCATGAACATCTAAAAAACAATAATTAAAAGAGCATGCACTGAACTCAACGTGCAAAAACCAACCAAGGAAGAAATAAAATAGCCTTTCTCCCTTCTTAACCGCATCCTTGACATGACAATTGGTAATAATTGGATATGTTTTGAAGATTAAGGGCAAGGAATCATAAGTATTCCAATTAATTTGAGCCATCACTCCTAAATTATCTAACCCATCAGCTAATGAATTAGTCTCCTTGAACACGTGAGTAATTCTCACCTCATCAAAAGTATTAATGATAGAGATAGAATCATTAATCAGATGGGCTATAGACCATGATGATAGGTTACTCTTTTGGGGACACTTAATAATATTAAGGGAATCCCCTTCAATCCATAGTTTTGAAACCCCAAAGTCTTTAGCTAGTAAAAGGCCATGATAGGCTGTTGCTGCCCTTGCCAAGTGGTTTGTCTAGATTCCCAAAGGGAGCAACGCCGTAGAGATAAACCTACCATTCTCATCACGTAACACTCCCCCACAACCAGCAAGTCCCGAATTCCCCTTAGAAGCACCGTCAAAGTTAACTTTGAACCATCCTCAAGAGGGAGCTTTCCAATGAACCCCCTCCCTAGAGGCTTTAATCTTCTTCACCAGAATAGAAAGATCACAAGAAAGATTCCATCGGTTTCCCACTAACAAATCACAATTGGTCTTTTGTTTCCTTATTGGTGCATTCTTGAGCATAATTTTATTCTTCATGGTGGAGTCCTTAAGGCTTAAGGCTCTTTTTATAGCCTCCTCTAAAGACATCGATTCTAAAGCCCTCACCAAACCATGAAAAGACTTTGATAGCCCTTTAATGAACAAGAACATGAGTCTTCTATCTATTACATCCAAAACCATAACATAAAGCCTTTGAAATTCTGCAATATAATCATCCACTAACCCATATTGCCTTAGTCGTGTCAATTCTCTGCAGTATACTTTTGGATATCTTCTATCAAACCTTTCTATGAGCTGTTGTGTGAAATCAAAATATGTAGTAACAAGATTAAACCCTTGTGTCACAATGCCATAATGCCACCATTCACGAGCTACACCTTCCAAATGTAGAATGGAAAACTTGATTGCTTCATCTTCAGTCATTGGGCCGAGTGAAAAGTATGTATCAAGATTTTGTACCCAAGCTCGTGTTGTAACCTTCCCCGAACCATCAAAAGTTGGGAGAGTCAACTTGCTCACCCTTTGTTGTAAATCTCTATTGGAATAGTGTACTGGTTGTCTTCCTTTTGATCCACTCCTTACATTGTGAAACTGTATAAATGGGATTTGACTCCTAACATCTGGATCAAGCTAAGCATAGGCATCTATGCTTGAATTGACATCACCTCCAACATGATTCAACTTCTCTTCTTCATTTGTGGGTCATTTTTTGGGCAAGAATGATGGTTGTGTGAGTTGGGTAGCCCTACTACTTTGAATTTTAGGTCCATTCTGATTAGAATGATTACCTTTTCGACCATTATTTTTGCACATCTGAGGGTGTTATTCATATTATTCATGGTCTACATCAACATTTTCATCATCTACGTTATTTGCTCCTATTGTTTGACTATTTACTCCTAAATTTAAGTCATTTTCCTCAAGAAAGTGTTCCATCGATCACCCCTATCAGACATCTTCTTACCTTTTCCTCCTATTCTAGATGTCATAGCTTTTGCTTTCTTCCTTTCCCTCTTAATAGCACACTAATCACTTTAACTCAATTGCATAAAATACCCTCAAGTTGTCAGGAAACTTGGATCTAATACCACTGTAAGATGCCAAGCCCAGATAAAAAATAAAAGTATATTTCTTTGCACTCAAATTTAAATATTACACATAAATGAAAGTAGATTTCATAAATGTGACCTTAATGAATAGGTCTTTCACCCTCAAGAGTTTGAACCCACTGATTTTTATGAATGGAACCAAAATAATATCAATGCCCCTAAAAGACAAAAGATAGTATAATTAAATAGGCACACTCGATGTCATCACCCGATCCATAGAGAATTCATGATAGCAAGAAGCATTTAAGGCGATAATAGTTGTGTGCACATAAATACAGATTTTCGCTTCTAGATGGAATTACATAGCAGTAACATTGGAAATATGCAACTTGCTCAATAGGAGGATAGTAGTCATGTTGCACAGATGAACATGAACCATGAGTCCCTGCGATGATATGAACCATTCACACCCAAACACGTTGTTGATCAAAGAGACACCCAACCAGCGTACCAATTGCAATGTATTCAGATTCGACCTTCTCACTAGATGGAGTGATTACAATCTCCAAGCACCTGATAGAAGACATTATATGCATCCTTGTAGTGGTGCATTCCCCATAATAAGTCCCTGGCGATTCCTTAAGTCTCATATGCTTCTTTAGATTATGAATGATGTAATGCCTAAGTCCCCCATTGTTGATACCAATGTCGCCTTCACCTATGGATATACTCAAATGATTAGGACGACGATGGTAGCAGATTTCAAAGAAGAAATGCATAGCTTCAAGGTGAGGGGATTCGTCCCACCTTGAAGTGATCCACAAAGATTTCCTCTATTGTACACTCGCCAGCATATGCATCCAACTTTGATGATATCAACTTCAGCAAAACTATTATTTATGTGGATACTTTGGCGTCCACCCAACTGGTTCGGCCAGAGTTTTAAATAAATTTAAATATTATTATTTAATAATTTAAATTTATTTTATTTATTATATTTAAAAATTATTAATATTATTATTAATTTAACATTATTTTAAATATTTATTAAATTCATATTAGTATTTAAAAATATTTTTTCCCTCCAATTTGAAATTAGCTCTCAATTGGGGACAAGGACATGACACAAGACTAAGTGTTCAAGCTATAATATTCTATGAGGCTTGGTGTCCAAGTCCAAGGATCAAGGGTGTAAGTTCTAATGTCTAAGATTGAATTAGCATTGTCTATGCCCTAAGATCAAGTGTTCATGATCTGGGTTGCAAGGGTATAGTTAAGGCTCTAGGGATGGGGTCTAATGCCTACAATTAAAAGATTTTCAATATGTGATATATGTTTCTTTGTTGAGGGTACACAATGCTACATCTAACTGAGTCTAGTGTCCAAGGGATCCCAAATCTAAGGTTTGAGAGTTCACTCTAAATGGTAAAAAATTTCTTGGTCAAGGATCCATGATCTATAAATATGGGTCTGGGATCCAACTATTAGGGTAAAGCATGTAGGATGTAGCATCCAATTTCAAAGATTTAGCATATAAGTTTATGTTCAATATTTTAGCATCTAAATTATAGGATCTAAGATCACGTGGTATGAGGATCCAAGGTACAATATCAAAGTCCTAATCTCTAAGCTCTAAGGTTCAAGGCCCAAGTTCTTGGGATTCAATGTCCATGTGTCTAGGGTCAAAACTTTAGTATCTTAGACCTACATTCTTAGGTCCACGAATTTAAGGTAAAGGGAATATAGTAATTATTTCTAAGTCTAGGGTCTATATTTTTTAGGCATAGGCTCTAGGTTTTTGTGATCCAAGATCTAAGTGTTTAAACTATAGACTAAATACTTCCCAATATAGGGTTGACAATCAATGAGTCTGGGCTCCATCCCATCTACAAAGGGATACAAATTGAAGGAAAAAAGAAATAGAAAAATATAGACATCAATGGAGAGGACTGAAAAGAAAGAAATACCCCTAGACAATAAGATAGAAGTATTTAAAAAATTGAAAGGAAATGTCATCAGTCAAATCCCACGTCTGCTGATAAAATAAAAAGATATATAAATGCAACAAAAAATAAATAAAAACTTGATAGAAGTGAAGAAATGAGGAAAAAAATTGAATAATGAAATGAAGTAAAAAGAGAAACAATAAAAATAAAGTAGAACAATAGAATTCATCAACAGCAAAAAAATACAAAAAAAGTGATAGAAACAAAAATAAACAACACTAAGGGAAGGAAAGAGCCAAATACATTAGATATTTGAGAAAGCAGATGTGTAAGAGGGAGAGAGAGATAGAGATAAAATAGAAAGAATGAGAAAAAAATAGAAATAAGGAGAAAATTAGAGAAAGAAATAGTAGAGAGAACTAAAGAGAGAACAAATGAAATATAGAAAATAAAGAAAAAAGCAAAAAAAATGAGATAAGATAATTTAAAAAAAAAGATGAAATCTAAAAAATAGAGATAGAGATAGAGACATATAAGGAAATAGAGAAATTACAAAGATCAAAAAATATAGAAAAATGACATAAAAAGTAGAGAGAGTCAATGGCAAACTTAGAGATATATTTTTTTAAACAAGAAAACTAGAGAGATGATATGAGAAAATGAGAAAACAAGAGAGAAAATGACAAATAGATAGAAAGAGACAAATAGAAGAAAAATAAAGAGAAAAAAGAAAAGAATTTAAAACAAAAAAGTTAGAGAAATAAAAGAAGAGAATATTTTTATATAAAATTGAATGAATGAAAAAACTTAAGAGACAAAAAGAGGCAAAGAGAAATAGAGAACAAAGAGAGGTAATATTAAAAGAGTCATGCAAAGAAAAAGAAAGGTAGACAAATAATTTATTACATAAATAGAAAGTAAAATAAAATAACATGCTCAAAGGAAGAGAAAAACAAACAGAGATAAGAATTAAGCTTCAGAGTCTTCTTACACTCACATCAACGAGTATGTGTACATTTTTTTTCTCCCCATTAAAATTGACGTCTACTAACCCGTCACAAAGTAATATTATATTTAAGATTTTTTTTTAATATGTAAGTTTTAAAAGCATGCATTATCATCATCTTTTAATAGTTCTACTATATATGAAATTTTTAAGAAAATATAATATAGTATTCTATTTTCTAATAGTAATATATATAATTTTATAATATTTGGTATGGAAATACATATTAATTTAGAATATTTTGAAAAAACTAAAATATACATTTTTAGAAAAGAAAATATAATATAGTATTCTAATTTCTAATAGTAATATATATTATTTTATAATATTTGTTATGGAAATACATATTAATGTAGTAACAATTTAGCATTCTGAATTTAATATAATATATATCATTTTATAATATTTGTTGTAAAATATATACCAATTTAAAATATTTTCAAAATACTCAAAATAGTATATTTTGTGAACATACATGATTTAATTTTTAAATATTTGTTTATGGAAATGCTGAATTTTGCCAATATTTTCATCACTTATACTGTTAGAATATTTTTAACAAGATTATCTTGAATATCTAATACATAAAAATTAAAAAAATAAATATTAATATTATATATATATGTATATACATATACATATACATATATATATAATATATATTGAAATCAATATATATCGTTGTTTGACAATGGAGATACAAGAAATTTTTGCTTTATTTTTAAAGTTGTTTTAAAACTATTTGAAATTTTTAAGAAAATATAATATAGTATTCTACTTTCTAATAGTAATATATATAATTTTATAATATTTGTTATGGAAATACATATTAATTTAGAATATTTTCAAAAAACTAAAATATACATTTTAGAAACAAAAATATATTATAGTATTCTAATTTCTAATAGTAATATATATCATTTTATAATATTTGTTATGGAAATACATATTAATTTAGAATATTTTCAAAAAACTAAAATATACATTTTTAGAAAATACATGATTTTTAATTTGTAATATTTGTTATGGAAATACATATTAATTTACAATATTTTCACGCTTTTATAATTTTTAGAAGATTTTTAACAAGATTATCTTGAATATCTAATACAAAAAAAGTAAATAAGTACAATATTATATATATTGAAATCAATATATATCATTGTTTGGCAATGGAGATGCAAGAAACTTTTGCTTTGTTTTTAAAGCTATTTTAAAACTTTTATTTTTAGTATTATTTTTAGTTTTAAAGCTGCTATTTTATTTTATATGGAGTCACTACAGTGTGCAGATTTTAAAGTAGTTTTCTAGATTCTTCAATGCAAGTACAATTCATTCAAAAGAGCTCAACATTATTTTAGAGTATGCGTTTCATTTTTCTTTATGAGAATTAGTTATTCTTGACATTTCGTAATCGTACAGTTATTGTATGGACCCTAAACACTTCGCTTGGAATTCAGTGCTTTAGATTATTCAGAGCATCATAACGATAACAACACAATTAAGATGCTTTGCATCTTCCTTTTGTCTCCGCGAATCTTGTTTAAAAACACACCATTCATTTTCATTTGCTAATTTCATATTCTTCCTTTTTAATCTTTCAATTTAGCAGTTTTGTATTATTATCAACCATTGTACAACCTCTCAACAAGAACAAGAAGCAAAAGCTTCAATTCTCATTATATTGTAAATTCTTTTCATATGCTCAACAACACTTCAAATTTGAACTAAGAAGGCCAAGAGACATTAGAGTAAGCAGGCATATGCTTTCATTAGTTAAAATCCAATCTTGCAAATACCCACTATTTCCCTGGTAAGCTCTTGAGCTCAATGTATTGTGGCTAATTATTTTTTGTTGTCTTTTTTCATTTAGGTGTTTGGGTTTTTTTGAAATGCTCACTGAATTTTTGGGCTACTCAAATCCTTCAAGTGTCTTGCAAAGACATTTCAAACAAAAATAGACAGTATGGAATTGGGTATGCCTTGGCACCCAAGAAGAAGAATAGTTTTATTCAACATTCATTGGTTGAACTTACTAGGCAACGAGGCATTGACCTAATTTGTATTGATAAAGAAAAACCCTTAATAGATCAAGGCCCTTTTGATTGTGTTTTGCACAAGCTTTCTGGTGAGGATTGGAAAAAAGAGTTGAAAGACTACACATTGAGATACCCAAATGTGTTCATTATTGATAAGCCTGAGGCTATTGAAAGGCTGCATAATTGGATCTCCATACTGCAAGTGGTTTTTGAACTTAGTATTATTAACCAGGAAGATGAGGACGAAACATTTGGAATACCCAAATAGATTGTGGTTTATAAGGTTGAGGCTCTGTGTGATTAAAATTTGATTATTTCTTACTGCAAGGCACATCCTCATTCTTCAGATGAGGAAGAAAATGGTAAGCAATTTTGTTTTGGGAAGCGTCTAGCTAAGATTTGTACCAATTATCCAAATGCTCAAATTAGTCCAAGAAATAGTCCAAATGTACCTCCAATAAGAAGCACTGTACATGAAGCTCTTGACATCATTTCCCTTTTCTATGATGAGGAGTGGAATGAAATATATACAACAAATAGGCATGGTTTGGTTCATGTATAGTCAAATTGAGGTACCCACAAAGCGTGCAAAGCAATGCATGCTTAATTGCTTAAGGATTTGTGGTTGTAAGTTGATAGTAGCAATGCCAGTTGTTCGATGTAATCCAAATTATACTACATGCTTCCATTTATTATATATTGGAGTCCCTGAACATCAGGCATAAATTACATAGAATAGGGCATATAAACTGTGGAAGTTTTATTTTTTTAGAACTCATAATGATGGTGAATGTCTGTTGTAGACGAATGTGAATGTGTCCCTATATTTTGAAGTACAACTCACAACTAAGTAATTTTACCCATGTTTAATTTTTTTTCCCTCATGTAATTCTCAATTTTTGTTGGCTTATGTATTTTTCTTTGCCCACAAAAAGTATTTTTAGAGTTTCAATTTGAGTGTAACCTCATGGTTTTAGTGGAAGTTGTGTGCCTTTCAACTTGTAATGGGTGTATTTGATGGATTCTAATTAGGAAATGTTATTTTACTATATATATATATTTTAATCTTTACGAAGTTAAAGCCAAATCAAGCACATCCATTCAGATGGTTGTATAATAGATAATTTTTTGTTTTATATTTTATTTATAAAATTTTATATTTTAAATCTTTTCAATATCAATTTATAAAGATTATAATGACAATATTTAATAATAAGCAAATATAGTCTTTTTTCATGTAATTAAGTGTTCAAGTGAATACATTATATAATATTATTTTAATTTAAAATAAAAAATTAGCCTCTAGAAAGATAACTCTCGGCTTATTTTATATATATTAATGTTCAATATATGTATGCTAGTTATAAAATAAAAATATAAAGGACATTAAAAAGAGATAAGAAAGAGAGACAAGTGAAAAAATAAGGAACAAAAGAGGAATAGTGAGAAACAAAGGAAACAAAAAACTAGAGAAAAATTAAAGAAAGATAGAAATACTAAAGAAAAAGGTGATTTTTAAGCTCTTTCTATTTTAAAAAAGAGAAAGAAAGGGCGAAAAAAAATGAAAGAATGTAAAAAAAAAAATAGAGAGGGCAAGGGAAAAAATGGTAAGTAAATAAAAAATAAATAGTAAACATAATTAAAAAGGAATTGAATATAGAAATAAAAAAGGAAGAATTTAGACAAGAACTACAATTATAAAGAGAAACAAATATAAAAAGAAAGAAAATGACAAAAAAAAGGTAAAAATCAAAAATCAAAATATATGTACTAAAACACAAATATAAATTAAGGTTGTAAGAAATAAAGAGAAATAGAAGGGCGGGGAGAGAGAGAGAGAGAGAGTAATCCTAAAAATAAAGACATATAGAGAAACATGAGGAACAAAAATAATGAGGTGAGATATATGGAGAGAGAGACAATAGGGTCCAAGTTTTATGGTCTAAAGTTTGAGGCCCAAATTCCAAGAGTGTTCAAGTGTGTCAAAGATTCAAGGAAAATGCTTCAATAGTCAAGGTCCAAGCTACATGAAAAAATTCTTACTCCAAAGTCTATGGTAATGAGTCCAAGGGTTTAGGGTCCAAGGGTTTATGGTATATGATATGTTGGTTTACAATCCATGGTCCATGAGTCCAAAGCCCATTTGTCACACCCATCATGAACACACCACAACAACAACAAAAAAAATGTAAAAGAATTAATTAAGTTCACTAATGTCTACTCACATTGTCATAATCTAAGGCTTAGCATTAATGGACTTAATTAATTCTTTAAAAAAATTGTGTTGTGTTCATGATGGGCATAACATCTAGTATCAGAGCCTAGGTTTTCCAACACTAGGAACTCTAAGAATCAATTAGGTCTTGGAAGGTGACATGCAAGTAATCATGTGATAATTAATTGAAGACCAATAAAACTAATGACTAATTTGATAAATATATGTTATTTTAAACTTAATTTTAAAGTACATACCTACCCTTGTGAGGGGGCTTGCAAATGTTTGGAAGGTAAAGAATATCTATGATAAAAGATTTAATTGAGGGTTCTATTTGTGATACCTAATCGATTGGCCATGAATGGCCATGACACCATCAAAGGGTCCAAAATTAATGTCTAAGGATCTAGGATCCAAGTTCCTAATTGTAGGCTCCAAATTTTAAGATCACATGTTTAGAGCTTAAGATTTGGTTCTAAGTAGCATCTAGGTCCTTGTTCTACATTCTAGAGTCTAAATTTCAAGGCTTGAGATCTACTAACCAAGGCCAAGTGATTTAGGGGTCTTGAGGTCCAAAGTCAAGGATCGAGGGTTGAGGATACAAAGTTTTGGGTCTATGATTCGATGACTAGGTCCCAATGATCCAATATACATGGTCTAGTATCAAGGATCAAATATTCAAGGTATAGGGTCTAGGATTGATGTTATAGTGTCATTTTTTTGTCTAGCATCTACAATCCACAAGTTTAGGGTGTAGGTTCTACAATATAGAAGCATACATCTCAAGGCATGGGTTCAAAGGTTCATAATATGGGGTAAATATTTATTGGTCTAGGGTCCATATTCCACAACTCTAGGGTTCTTGATCTAAGAGTTGAGGGTAAAGGGTAAATATTTCTTGATCAAGGTCAATCATCCACAAGCCTAAGGTCTTTATGTGTAAAACTTAGGTTCTAAAGTTTAAGATCTAAATTGTGAGATTTTTGGGCTCCAAGTTTTGAAGTCATGTGCGAAGAGAATAATATCCAAGTTCTACATGTTATAATCTAAATTCTAGGACCCAATATGTAGAGAGAGAGAGAGAGAGAGAGAGAGAGAAAATAATCCTAAATATAAAGACATATAAAGAAACATGAGGATCAAAAATAATGAGGTGCGATATATGGAGAGAGAGAGAGAGACAATAGGGTCCAAGTTTTATGGTCTAAGGTTTGAGGCCCAAATTCCAAGAGTGTTCTAGTGTGTCAAAGATTCAAGGAAAATGCTCCAATATTCAAGGTCCAAGCTACATGATTTTTTTTTTACTCTAGAGTCTATGGTACATGAGTCCAAGATGGGGGTCCAAGGGTTTATGGTATATGATATGTTGGTTTACAATCCATGGTCCATGAGTCCAAAGTCCATTTATCACACCCATCATGAACACACCACAGAAAAAATCAATTTAAAAGAATTAATTAAGTTCGCTAATGTCTACTCACATTGTCATAATCTGAGGCTTAACATCAATGGACTTAATTAATTCTTTAAAAAAATTGTGTTGTGTTCATGATGGGCATAACATCTGGTATTAGGGCCTAGGTTTTCCAACACTAGGAACTCTAAGAATCAATTAGGTCTTGGATGGTGACATGCAAGTAATCATGTGATAATTAATTGAAGACCAAGAAAACTAATGACTAATTTGATAAATATATGTTCTTTTAAACTTAATTTTAAAGTGCATACCTACCCTTGTGAGGGGGCTTTTTGGAAGGTAAAGAATATATGCGATAGAAGATTCAATTGAGGGTTTTATTTGTGACACCATCAAAGGGTCCAAAGTTAATGTCTAAGGATATAGGATCCAAGTTCCTAATTGTAGGCTCCAAATTTTAGGATCACATGTTTAGAGCTTAAGATTTGGTTCTAAGTAACATCTAGGTCCTTGTTCTATATTCTAGAGTCTAAATTTCAAGGCTTGAGATCCATTGACCAAGGTCAAGTGATTTAGGGGTCTTGGGGTCCAAAGTCAAGGATTGAGGGTTAAGGATACAAAGTTTGGGGTCTATGATTCGACAACTAGGTCCCAATGATCCATTATACACAGTCTAGTGTCAAGGGTCAAATATTCAAGGTATAGGGTCTAGGATTAATGTTATGGTGTTATTTTTTGTCTAGCATCCACAATCCACAAGTTTAGGGTGTAGGTTCTGCAATATAGAAGCATACATATCAAGGCATGAGTTCAAGGGTTCATAATTAGGGTAAATAGTTATTGGTCTAGGGTCCATATTCCACAACTCTAGGGTTCTCGATCTAAGAGTTGAGGGTAAAGGGTAAACATTTCTTGATCAAGGTCAATCATCCACAAGCCTAAGGTCTATATGCGTAAAACTTGGGTTCTAAAGTATAAGATCTAAATTGTGAGATTTTTGGGCTCCAAATTTTGAAGTCATGTGCCAAGAGCATACTATCCAAGTTCTACATATTATAATCTAAATTCTAGGACCCAACATGTAGAGAGAGAGAATAATCCTAAAAATAAAGACATATAGAGAAACATGAGGAACAAAAATATTGAAGTGAGATATATGGAGAGAGAGAGACAATAGGGTCCAAGTTTTATGGTCTAAGGTTTGAGGCCCAAATTCCAAGAGTGTTATAGTGTGTCAAAGATTCAAGGAAAATGCTTCAATATTCAAGGTCCAAGCTACATGAAAAAAATTTACTCCAGAGTATATGGTACATGAGTCCAAGATGGAGGGTTTAGGGTCCAAGGGTTTATGGTATATGATATGTTGGTTTACAGTCCATGGTCCATGAGTGCAAAGTCGATTTGTTGCACCCATCATGAACACACCAAAGAAAAACTAATTTAAAAGAATTAATTAAGTTCGCTAATGTCTACTCACATTGTCATAATCTAAGGCTTAACATCAATGGACTTAATTAATTCTTTAAAAAAATTGTGTTGTGTTCATGATGGGCATAACATCCGGTATTAGAGCCTAGGTTTTCCAACACTAGGAACTCTAAGAATCAATTAGGTCTTGGATGGTGATGTGCAAGTAATCATGTGATAATTAATTGAAGACCAATAAAACTAATGACTAATTTGATAAATATATGTTCTTTTAAACTTAATTTTAAAGTGCATACCTACCCTTGTGAGGGGGCTTGCAAATGTTTAATGGAAGGTAAAGAATGTCTATGATAGAAGATTCAATTGAGGGTTCTATTTGTGATACCTAATCGGATTGGCCATGAATGGCCATGACACCATCAAAGGGTCCAAAGTTAATGTCTAAGGATCTAGGATCCAAGTTCCTAATTATAGGCTCCAAATTTTAAGATCACATGTTTAGTGCTTAAGGTTTGGTTCTAAGTAACATCTAGGTCCTTGTTCTACATTCTAGAGTCTAAATTTCAAGGCTTGAGATCCACTGACCAAGGTCAAGTGGTTTAGGGGTCTTGGGGTCCATAGTCAAGGATCAAGGGTTGAGGATACAAAGTATAGGGTCTATGATTCGACGACTAGGTCCCAACGATCCAATATACATAGTCTAGTGTCAAGGGTTAAATATTCAAGGTATAGGGTCTAGGATTGATGTTATAGTATCATTTTTTTTCTAGCATCCACAATCCACAAGTTTAGGGTGTAGGTTCTATAATATAGAAGCATACATCTCAAGGCATGGGTTCAAGGGTTCATAATATAGGGTAAATATTTATTGGTCTAGGGTCCATATTCCACAACTCTAGGGTTCCTGATCTAAGAGTTGAGGGTAAAGGGTAAACATTTTTTGATCAAGGTCAATCATCCACAAGCCTAAGGTCTATATGCGTAAAACTTAGGTTCTAAAGTATAAGATCTAAATTGTAAGATTTTTGGGCTCCAAGTTTTGAAGTCATGTGCTAAGAGCATAATATCCAAGTTCTACGTGTTATAATCTAAATTCTAGGACCCAACATGTAGTGTCTAATGTCAATAGGTTTATGAGTCTAGTATCAAGGATAAAGGATCCAAGACCCAACACTGATAATCTATGAACCATAAATAAAAGAAATAAAATAAAGACAAAATCAAGGGAAATGTAAGAGAGAATTATAGATTAGCAATCGAGAGTGATTGAAATGAAACATTTTTAAATGATAATAAAGAGAAGAAAATAAAATTAGAAATAAAACAAGATGGTAAAAAAATGAGAAAGAGAGAGGGAATGAAAAATAAAAATAATGAAACTAAGAGGAAGAGAGATACAAGGAAAAAAACATAGAAGAGAAAACTCCAAATTCTAAGGTTGAGTGGCAGAGTGTTTAAGGATAAAAGTTTCTTGGTCAAGGTCAATAGCCTACCATTTCAATGTCTATTGGTCTAGGATCTAAGTTCTAAGATCTTGAGGGTTAAGATTCTAAGTTTGTGTTCCCAAAGCATAAGGTCCAAGTTCTAGGATTTATGATGTAACATGAATATTCTACATTTTATTATCTAAATTATATAGAATAAGATCTATTCTCACAATTGATGTCTCTAGGAATCTTGTATCAAATGTCAAAGATCAAGGATACAAACTCCAACATCCAAAGTCTAGTGCTCGTGATCCATGGCTCCAATAAGAAAGGAATAAAAAATGATAAAGAAAAATAAGGAGAAATTATACAAAGAAATAAAGATAGTCATGGTGAGGGATTGGAAACAAATACAATTAAAGAATAAGAAAGAATAACAAAAAAAAATCAATAAATAACATAGAAGAAAAACAAGAAAAAGAGAGAAACAAAAGGAACAAAAATAAGAAGAGATAGAAATAAAAACATGGAAAGGGAAAGGGCATATAAAAAGATAAAAAAGATAACAAATGAAAGTTATAAAATGAGATAGATAGAACGACAACAAAAAAAAATATAAAAATGAATGAATGAGAATAGTAAGGGAGAAAAAGAGAGGAGATATTAAAACATAAAAAGAAAAAGAAACGAAAAGTATAGAGAAAAGCATAAATACATACAAAAAAATAATAATAGAAGAAAAACAACTAAAACATAAGGAAAAATAGAGGATGAAAGATAAAGAAAGAAAGAACATAAAAAAATAAAAAACAAAAAAACAAAAAAGAGATAGAAAGAAAAAGAGCAGAAAAAAAAGTAAAGAAAAAAGAAGCAAGAAAAGAGATAAAATAAAAAGAAATAAAGACCAATGAAAATTTTAAAGAATAACCAAAGAAGAAAGAGGAAAGAAAGAAAATAAAATAAAAGAGCAAAATGAAAGAGATAAAGAGAAAAGAATAGATACAAGAGGACCAAAGTGAGGAAAAGAAAAAGGAAGATAATTATATGGAGAAAGAGATGGAAAGATAGAGAAATAGAGAAAAAAGTAGAATGACTAACAAAACATAGAACTGGAACAAAGAAAAAATACAAGGAAAAAAACAAAGCAAGAATGGGCTAGATAAAGGGTAAAACAAAAAAATAACATTAAGAAAGAGGGATAGAGAGAAAAAGGTAATGAAAAAAATGAATAGTGAAAATAATTAAAAATCAATTGATGATGGACATATATAGAAACAAAAAGGGGTGAAATTTTTGAAATTATGAAAAGAAATACAAAAAGAAATCAATGGCATAAAGAAAGATAACGAAGTAAAGAAGATAATTAAAATAAAAAGATAAATAAATGTCTAGTATGAAATTAAAATAATATAGAAACAAAGAACAAAAAACATAAACAAAAAAGAGATAAAAAAATATTAGATAGAAAATAAGATAGAAATAGATAGAAAATAAGTCTAAGAGATGAGAGATAATTTAGGAATGAAAGATAATTTTAATAATGAGAAATAAAATTTATAAACAAATGCAGAGTGAGTGAGCAAGCAAGCGAAAGTAAAGAGAAAGAAGTTGAGAAAAAGTATAAAAATGTGAGAAAATAGAAATGGCAAAGAGAGATAATTAAGGGTGAAAAAATAAATACACATAAAAGATAGATAATTTAGTTTTGGGTTGATTTCATAATACACCTCTCTTCCCCTTTGTAATAGTGTTATGCAAATATCATGGAGGATATAAATTCTTCTAAGGCACCTTTGATCCAAAGGGAAAAGAAGAATGTTATGTTACTTAATAAAAATGGATTGTTGGTGTATTAATCAACAAACACTAAAATTGCATTATGTTTTTTTGTATGCACTTCTCTTCTTTTTTTTGTTGACTTAGGGGTATCCTCATGACCCAACCCAACGTCCAACCCACCTTACGTTAGTCTTACATTCTTCCAAGTTAGGGTCGAGAAGGGGTGTCATGTTGGGGTGAGACTAGTTCTCTAGGGATGTATGCAACAACTCGTAATGGGGTCTTGCATTTTGACGATAACAAGGTATGGACTTCATTTTTTTTTTCTTTTTTTGTTGACTCAAGGGTATCCCGCAACCCAACCTAACACCTAACCCACCTTACCTTGGTCTTACATTTTTCCAAGTTGGGGTTGGGAAGGGGTGTCACGCTAGGGCGAGACTAGTCCCCTAGGGATTCAACAACTCATAAGGGGTCTTACATTCTGCCAAGTTGGGGTCTAGAAGAGGTGTTATGTTGGTGCGAGACTAGTCCCCTAAGGATGTATGCAACAACTCGCAAGGGGTCTTACATTTTGACAATAACAAGGTATGGACTTTATTTTTCTTCTTTTTTTGTTGACTCAAGGGTTACATTCTAACAATAAAAAGGTATGGAATTCTCTTTCTTCTTTTTTGTTGACTCGAGGGTGTCCCCCCAACCCATCCCAACACCTAAACCACCTTACCTTGGTCTTAATTTTTTTCAAGTTGGGGTTGGGAAGGGGTGTCATGCTAGGGTGAGACTAGTCCCTTGAGGATGCAACAACTCACAAAGGGTCTTACATTCTAATAATAAAAAGGTATGGACTCGTTTCTCCTTCTTTTTTGTTAACTTGGGGGTATCCCCACAACCCAACCCAACACCCAACCTAGTTTATCTTGGTCATACATTCTGCCAAGTTGGGGTCGGGAAGGGTGTCATGTTGGGGCAAGACTAGTCCCTTTGAGATATATACAACAATTTGTAAGGGGTCTTACGTTCTGACGATAATAAGGTATGGACTTCTCTTTCTTCTTTTTTGGTTGACTCAAGAGTATCCCTGCAACCCAATCCAATGCCTACCCCACCTTACCTTGGTCTTACATTTTTCCAAGTTGGAGTCGGGAAGTGGTGTCACACTAGGACGAGGATAGTACCCTAGGGATGCAACAACTCATAAGGGGTCTTACATTCTGACAATAAAAATGTATGGACTTTTTTTTAAAATTGAATCAAGGGTATCATCGCAACCCAGCCCAACACCTAACATGCCTTACATTGGTCTTACATTCTCCCAAGTTGGGATCGAGAAGGGATCTTACATTTTTTTTTGTTGACTTAAGGGTATCCCTGCAAACCAGCCTAACACCTAACCCACATTACCTTAGTCTTACCTTTTGCCAAATTGGGGTTGGGAAGGGGTGTCACGCTAGGGCGATACTAGTCCCCTAGGGATGCAACAACTCATAAGGGGTCTTACATTCTGCCAAGTTGGGGTCAAGAAGGGGTGTCATGTTGGTGCAAGACTAGTCCCTGAGGATGTATGCAACAACCCGCAAGGGGTCTTACATTTTGACGATAACAAGATATGGACTTCATTTTCTTTTTCTTTTTTTTGACTCAAGGGTATTACATTCTAACAATAAAAAGGTATGGAATTCTCTTTCTTCTTTTTTGTTGACTCAAGGGTATCTTCACAACCCATCCCAATACCTAACCCACCTTACCTTAGTCTTACATTTTTCCAAGTTGGGGTTGGGAAGGGGTGTCATGTTGGGGCAAGACTAGTCCCCTAAGGATGCAACAACTCACAAGGGGTCTTACATTCTAATAATAAAAACGTATGGACTCATTTCTTCTTCTTTTTTGTTAACTCGGGGGTGTCCCTACAACCTAGTCCAACACCCAACCCACCTTACCTTGGTCTTACATTTTGTCAAGTTAGGGTCAAGAAGGGGTGCCACATTGGGGCGAGACTAGTCCCTTTGAGATATATACAACAATTTGTAAGAGGTCTTACATTTAAGGGGTCTTACATTCTGACAATAAAAAGGTATGGACTTCTCTTTCTTCTTTTTTGGTTGACTCAAGGGTATCTTTGCAAGCCAGTCTAATGACTAACTCACCTTACCTTGGTCTTACATTTTGCCAAGTTGGGGTCGAGAAGTGGTGTCACACTAGAATGAGGCTAGTACCCTAGGGATGCAACAACTCGTAAGGGGTCTTACATTCTGACAATAAAAATGTATGGATTTCTTTTTCTTTTCTTTTTATTAAATCAAGGCTATCCTCACAACTCGCAACTCAACCCAACACCTAACCTACCTTACCTTGGTCTTATATTCTCCCAAGTTGGGATCGGGAGGGGGTCTTACATTCTTTTTTTGTTGACTTAAAGGTATCCCTACAACCTAGCCTAGCACCTAACCCACCTTAACTTGGTCTTACATTTTATCAAGTTGGGGTTGGGAAAGGGTGTCACGTTAGGGTGAGAATAGTCCCCTAGGGATGCAACAACTCATAAGGGGTCTTACATTCTGCCAAGTTGGGGTCGAGAAGGGGTGTCATGTTGGTGTGAGACTAGTCCCCTGGGGATGTATGCAACAACCCACAAAGGGTCTTACATTTTGACGATAAAAAAGTATGGACTTCATTTACTTTTTTTTGTTGACTCAAAGGTAAACAATAAAAAGGTATGAAATTCTCTTTTTTTTTGTTGACTCAAAGGTATCCCCGCAACCCATCCCAACACTTAACCCACCTTACCTTGGTCTTACATTTTGCCAAGTTGGGGTTGGGAAGGGGTGTCATGTTGGGGTAAGACTAGTCCCCTAAGGATGCAACAACTCTAATAATAAAAAGGTATGGACTCATTTCTTCTTCTTTTTTGTTAATTCGAGGGTATCCCCCCAACCTAACCCAACCCAATGCCCAACCCAATGCCCAACCTGCCTTACATTGGTCTTACATTCTACCAAGTTGGGGTTGGGAAGGGGTGCCACATTGGGGGCGAGACTAGTCCCTTATAGATATATACAACAATTTGTAAGGGGTCTTATATTCTGACGATAAAAAGGTATGGACTTCTATTTCTTTTTTGGTTGACTCAAGGGTATCCCTGCAACCTAGTCCAACGCCTAACCCACCTTACCTTGGTCTTACATTTTGCCAAGTTGGGGTCGGGAAGTGGTGTCACACTAGGAGAAGGCCAATACCCTAAGGATGCAACAACTCATAAGGGGTCTTACATTCTGACAATAAAAATGTATGGACTTTTCTTTTTTTTTTTTTTATTGAATCAAGGGTATCCTCGCAACCCAACCCGCCTAACCTACCTTACCTTGGTCTTACATTCTCCCAAGTTGGGATCACGAAGGGATCTTACATTTTTTTTGTTGACTCAAAGGTATCCTCGCAAACCAGTGTAACACCTAACCCACCTTACCTTGGTCTTATATTTTGCCAAGTGGGGGTTGGGAAGGGGTGTCACACTAGGGTGAGACTAGTCCTCTAGGGATGCAACAACTCATAAGGGGTCTTACATTTTGCCAAGTTAGGGCCAAGAAGGGGTGTCATGTTGGTGCGAGACTAGTCCTTTGGGGATGTATGCAACAACCCATAAGGGGTCTTACATTTTGACGATAACAAGGTGTGGACTTCATTTTCTTTTCTTTTTTGTTGACTTAAGGGTATTACATTCTAACAATAAAAATGTATGGAATTCTCTTTCTTCTTTTTTGTTGACTCAAGGGTATCCCCGCAACCCATCCCAACACCTAACCCACCTTACCTTTGTCTTACATTTTGACGATAACAAGGTGTGGACTTCATTTTCTTCTTTTTTTGTTGACTTAAGGGTATTACATTCTAACAATAAAAATGTATGGAATTCTCTTTCTTCTTTTTTGTTGACTCAAGGGTATCCCCGCAACCCATCCCAACACCTAACCCACCTTACCTTTGTCTTACATTTTGACGATAACAAGGTGTGGACTTCATTTTCTTCTTTTTTTGTTGACTTAAGGGTATTACATTCTAACAATAAAAATGTATGGAATTCTCTTTCTTCTTTTTTGTTGACTCAAGGGTATCCCCGCAACCCATCCCAACACCTAACCCACCTTACCTTTGTCTTACATTTTAACGATAACAAGGTGTGGACTTCATTTTCTTCTTTTTTTGTTGACTTAAGGGTATTACATTCTAACAATAAAAATGTATGGAATTCTCTTTCTTCTTTTTTGTTGACTCAAGGGTATCCCCACAACCCATCCCAACACCTAACCCACCTTACCTTTGTCTTGCATTTTGTCAAGTTGGGGTTGGGAAGCGGTGTCATGCTGAGGCGAGAGTAGTCCCCTGAGGATGCAACAATGCACAAGGGTTCTTACATTCTAATAATAAAAAGGTATGAACTCATTTCTTTTTTTCTTGTTAACTTGGGGGTATCCCCGCAACCCAACCTGACACCCAACCCACCTTACCTTGGTCTTACATTCTGCCAAGTTGGGGTTGGGAAGGGGTGCCACATTGGGGCGAGACTAGTCCCTTTGAGATATATACAACAATTTGTAAGGGGTCTTACATTCTGACGATAAAAAGGTATCCCTGCAACCAAGTCCAATGCCTAACCCACCTTACCCTTGGTCTTACATTTTGCCAAGTTGGGGTTGGGAAGTGGTGTCACAGTAGGACAAGGCTAGTACCCTTAGGGATGCAACAACTCATAACTTCTCTTCTTCTTTTTTTATTGAATCAAGGGTATCCTCACAACCCAGTCCAACACCTAACATGGTCTTACATTCTCTCAAGTTGGGATCAGGAGAGGGTCTTACATTATTTTTTTATTGACTCAAGGGTATCCCCGCAACTCAGCCTAACACCTAACCCACCTTACCTTGGTCTTACATTTTGCCAAGTTGGGGTTGGGAAGGGGTGTCACGCTAAGGCGAGACTAGTTCCATTTGGATGCAACAACTCATAAGGGGTCTTACATTCTACCAAGTTGGGGTTGAGAAGGGGTGTCATGTTGGTGCGAGACTAGTCCCCTGGGAATGTATGCAACAATCTGCAAGGGATCTTACATTTTGACGATAACAAGGTATGGACTTCATTTTTATTTATTTTTGTTGACTCAAGGGTATCCTCACAACCCATCCCAACACCTAACCCACCTTACCTTGGTCTTACATTTTGCCAAGTTGGGGTTGGGAAGGGGTGTCATGCTGGGGCGAGACTAATCTCATGAGGATGCAACAACTCACAATGGGTCTTACATTCTAATAATAAAAAGGTATGGACTCATTTCTTCTTCTTTTTTATTAACTCAGAGGTATCCCCACAACCCAACCCAATGCCCAACCCGCTTTACCTTGATCTTACATTCTACCAAGTTGGGGTTGGGAAGGGGTGCCACGTTGGGGCAAGACTAGTCCTTTAGAGATAAATACAACAATTTGTAAGGGGTCTTACATTCTGATGATAAAAAGGTATGGACTTCTCTTTCTTCTTTCTTGGTTGACTCAAGGGTATCCCTACAACCCAGTCCAATGCCTAACCCACCTTACATTGGTCTTACATTTTGCCAAGTTGGGGCCAGGAAGTGGTGTCACACTAGGACGAGGCTAGTACCCTAGGGATGCAATAACTCATAAGGCGTTTTACATTCTGACAATAAAAATGTATGGACTTATCTTTCTACTTTTTTTTTTATTGAATCAAGGGTATCCTTGCAACCCAGTCCAACACCCAACTTGCCTTATTGAATCAAGGGTATCCTCACAACTCAACCCAACACCTAACCTACCTTACCTTGGTCTTACATTCTCCCAAGTTGGGATTGGGAAGGGGTGTCACGTTGGGGAAATACTAGTCCCTTGGGGATGTATGCAAAAAAGTATGGACTTCTCTTTCTTTTTCTTTTTTGTTGAATCAAGGGCATTCTCTCAACCTAGCCTAACACCCAACCCACCTTACCTTGGTCTTATATTTTTTCAAATTGGGGTCAAGAAGGGGTGTCACGCTAGGGCAAGACTAATTCTTTGGGGATGTATGCAACAAATCACAATGGGTCTTGCATTCTGATGATAAAAAAGTATGGACTTCTATTTTCTTTTCTTTTTTTGACTCAACAATATCTCTGCAACCCAACCCAACGCTTTACCTTGGTCTTACATTTTGTCAAGTTGAAGTCAGGGATGGGCATCATGCTAGGGTGATACTAGTCCTCTAGGGATGTATGCAACAACCCACAAGACATGTGCATTGAGTAAACCTAGACCTCAAAGTCAAACCCAAGGCCAAAGGGAGCATACCCACAGCTTAAGAAACATAGAATGTCAAATGAGAGAGAGAGAGAGAGAGAGAGAGAGAGAGAGAGAGAGAGATGGTCATGTAAAAACAAAGAATTACATGGTGAAGGTAATTAAAAGGGAGTTGAAGAGAAATAAAAAGGTGGTAAAAAGAAAGACGATTTTAAAGAGAAAGAGAGACAAAAATAAAGGTAAATCGAGAAAAATATAGATTAAAAGAAAACATAAATACAAGTAATAAGAAATAAAGCGAGATGTGCATTGACAGGGTAAGAGAGAGAGAAACACAAACAAGAAGATACATAAAAAATAGAGAAAATATTTAAGAAACACATGAGATATAAAATATATGAATGAAAAAAATAACATATGGAAAGAAGAGGTAATAATAAAAATCAAGAAAAAGAAAAATAAAATAATAGAATGAGATAAATATATATAATACCAAAAGTAATTCAAAGTAGGAGAAAAGAAACAAAAAAGTGGCAAAAATATTATGGATTAAATAATGATAGATAAAGAAATAAAGAAATGGCATTACATTGAAAGATTAAATAGATAAAGCAAGAAAAAAAGTAAAAGGAAATAAAAAATAAGGAAAAAAAAGAAGATAAAATGGAAGCTACAAAGAAGAGAATTAAAAATAGAAATAAATAGAGAGGTCGATAAAAATGATAGAAAAACGAAAAAAATATAGAAGAATAGAGAGAGAGATAAAAGAAAGAGGGGAGAGGTAAAAGGAAACAAGTGAGACAAAAAACACAAAGGTAGATGAAAAAAGAAAGACATAAAGAGGCAAAATAATAGATAGAAAGTAAAAAGTGAGAGGATCAAAAGAAAGATAAAAAAGGGGAAGAAAAAAAAAGAAATATGAGAGAGCAAGAAATGACAACAATAAAGAAAGAAAGAACAAAAAAGAGACAAAGCACCAACAAAGCAAAAATGAATGTGTGTGTATGTGTGTGTGTGTGTGTGTGTGTGTGTGTGTGTGTGTGTGAGAGAGAGAGAGAGAGAGAGAGAGAGAAATGATAGTGCCAAGAGCTTTACAAAGGCGTAAAACATTTAAAATGAAAAGAATGAGAGGTAATATTAAAAGAGTTAGAGACAAGAAAAAATGTAATAAAACAAAGAATGAGATAAACACCAAGAAACAAACATAGCAAGAAAGAGACAAAACATTGAACAAGCAAGAGAGAGAGAGAAACATAAGACATAGAAATTAAAAAAAGAAAAAAATAAAAGAAGATGAGAGAAGAGAAAAGAGGGATAGAAAGATGAAAGAGAGGTAAGCTGAAAATAATGATAAAAAAAAATAAAACAAAAAGAATAATATAAAAAAGGAAAGTAAAATGTGAGAGAAATAAAAAATAACAAAGAAAAACAATAAAGAAAAGAAATGAAGAAGAGAAAAGAGAGAAGGAAAGTGACAAAAAGTCATAAAAAAGGAAGAAACAAAGTAGAAACATAGAAATAATAAAAGAACAAAAAAAGTGATGGACAATATAAAGAAGGAAAGTAAAACTTCAGAAAAATGAAAATAATGAGAAAAAAAAGAAAGGAAAAGGAAGCAGAGAAAAAAAAGAAAAAAGAAAAAGAGAGAAGGAAAGTGATAAAAAGATAGAAAAGTGAAGAAATAAACAAATCAAGAAGGATAGAAAGAATAAAAGAAAGAGAAACACCAACAAAGGAATGAAAGGAGAGATAGAAAGATAAAGATAACAAACTATTTATTATAATAAAAAATGAAATTGAACATAGAAATAAATAGTAAGAAAGAAGGGATAAACATAAGATAATTATAGAGAGAGATAAAGACAAAAAGAAAGGTTAAGAGAGAAAAATATAGATTGGAAGAAAAATAGAAATAAAGAGAGGTAGAAACACATATATAGAGCATTAAATAATAGAAATAAAGAAAGAATAAAAGAAAGAGAGAGATATAAAAACATCAACAATGAAAAGAATGAGAGAAATAAATCTAAAGAGATCTAAACTATGAGATAAATAGAGAATAAGATAAACAAAGAAATACACTACTAAAATAGAGGGAATGAAAGAAAGGCATAATAGGGATAGAAATAAATAGTAAGAAGGGATAAACAAAAAGGTAATTATAAAGAGAGACGAAGATAAAAAGAATTTGGTCAAGAGGGAAAAAATATAGATTGGACGATAAAAAGGTTCCAAGAAATAAAGAGAGATTGAAGTAGAAAGAGAGAGCACCAAATAATAGAAATAAAGAAATAATAAAAGAATGAGAGATAGAGAAACACAAAAATGAAAAAGAATGAGAAAGGGATAAAGATATAGAGAGATCTAAACTTGAAGATAAAGAGAGAATAATAAAGAAATAAATACACTACAAAAAATAAGGAATGGAAGAAAGGAATAATAGGGATAAAAAGAGTTCATAGGGTCCAAGGTCTAAACTCTTGGATTTGAGGCCTACGTTTCATGAGTCTACCATCCACAATCTGAGGTCTTATGTCAAAGATCTAGGGCCTACGGTCCAATGTACATGGTCAAAGGCATAGGGCAAAGGTTTCCTGGTCTAAGGTGTGAGGTTTCTTGGTCTGGAGTCTAAGGGATCACAATATTTAGTAATAGTTATTTAATCTAAAGTCCATGGTCCATGAATCCAAGCTAGAACGTATAGTGTTCATGGGTCCAAAGCTAAGGTTCTAGGGTTAAGGATCCAAGTTCAAAGGTAAAAGGCTTTAGGATAATATGTCTAAAAACAAGGTTTGGTTCAAGGATTTGATCTATAGAGTCCATGCTTTCATTCTATAGTTCAAATTCTAGGGCCCAAGATCAAGTAATTAATTTGTAATGTTCAAGAAGTTCTTGATTCCAAGGTGAAGAATCAAGGGACACAATATAAAGGCACATAGTCTATGGTTTGAGGGTCAAGTTTTTATGACCTAGGTCCAAAGGGTATAGTGTCCACATTCTAGTGTCTAAAGTTAAGGCTCTATGGATGGGGTCAAATGCCAATGGTCCAAGGATTTATGGTATAGGGTATATGTTTCTTGTTGAGGGTGCATAATGTTAAGGTCCTAATGATCCCAAATCCAAGCTCTAAGAGTTCACAATAAATGGTATAGGTTTCTTGGTTAAGGGTTCATGATCTAGAATCTAGGGATAGGGCCCAAGGTCTAGGCTCCAAGTTTTAGGGTAAACATCTAGCATACAATGTTTGATTTCTCAAATTTAGCCCGTAATGATTATTTTCTATAATCTAACTTGTTTAAATTTTAGGGTTCATAGTCTAGTATACATGGTTTTGGATCCAACTTTAATCATCTAACAATCCAAAATTCAATATTTAAGTTTGAAGCTCTAAGGTCTAAGGCCTAGGTTATTGGTATCTAATGCCCATGTTATACTGTCTGAGGTCAAATATCTAGTAGCATAGCCTAAGCACTAGGGTTCATCCACAAGTTTAAGGTAAAGGGTAAATAGTAATATTTCTTGGTCTAGGATCCACAAGTACAAGACATAGCCTCTAAGGTTTAGGATTCAAAAATTAAAGGTCTAGGATCTAAGTGTTTAGGCTATAGGATAAATGTTTATCAATCTAGGGCCCATGAGCCATGAAGCTAAGGTGTAGATCAAGGTCTATGGGTTAAAAACTTAAATTCTAGGGTGCAAGGTCCAACCCATATAGAAAGAGAGAAAAATAGATGGAAAGAAGAAACAAAGAAATAGAAATAACAATATAGAGAAACATTAAAAAGAAATAAAGATATTTAGACAATGAGAGATAACTAGAATAAAATAAAATTAAAAGGAAAAAAGATATGTCAAAAAAGAAAGAGAGGTATAAAGGTAGATGCAAGTGAGAAATACATCGTGAGAGGAAATGGAAACAAAAAAATATAAGAAGAATAAAAGAAAAATCCATATAAACATAATTTTCATATTTATCATTTTTTTTTAATTTATGAAAAAACAAGAAAAAATTAATGAAATTAAGTAAGAAGAGAGAAAGTAAAAACAAAAGGAAGGAATAAAAGTCATCAAGAGAGAGAGAGAGAGAGAGAGAGAGCACTAAGGGAAGGAAAGAGCTAGATAAACTCGATACAAAGAAAGAAAGAAGGATAATATGGAGAGAGATTGGGATAAAATAGAAGGAATAACACAAGGGGAAACAAAAAGAAAGTTAAAGAGAAAAATAGCGAAAGAAATAATAGAGAGGCAAAGAGAGAACAAAGTAAATATAGAGAGAAAATTAAAAAAGGAGAAAAGATAAAAATACAAAAAAAAGGCAGTCTAAGAAAACAAATAGATATTAAAAAATAAAGATAAATAAATAAATAATGTGAAAATAATACATATCTATTAAAGAAAGAAAAAAATGATAAAACATGGAGAAAGAGAGATAGACACATATAAGAAGATAGAGAAATAACAAAGATTGAAAAATATAGAAAAACAACATAAATAAAAAGGTTTGAGAGAGAATCGCCAACATAGAGATAAAAATTTTCAAAAGAGGGTAAAAGTGACAAAGTGAGGAACAAAAAACAAATATTGATGAAGAAACATAGAAAGATAAAAATAGAGATGGAGTGAATAAATACAAGAGAAAAAGAGACAATCAAATAGAAAACACTAAGAAAAAGACATAGAAAGAAAGAGATAAACATAGAAAAAGATATAATATGAGAAAATAAGTGAACTAGAGAGCAAATGACAAATAGATAGAAAGAGATAGAGAGAAAATAAATAAAGAATTTGAGAGAAATAAAAGAAGTAAATAATTTAACATAAAAAAAAAATGAATGAAAAAAGTAAGAGAGAAAATGCAAAGATAAATAGAGAACAAAGAGAGATAGTATTAAAAGAGCGATAAAGAAAAAGAGAGGTACATAAACAATGAATGAGACAAAAAGAATGAAAGAACATAGAAAAAAGGTGTGAGAGAAAGAGGTAAAGGATGAGAAATAAATAGTAAAGATAACTAAGGAATTAAAGATAGAAATAGAATGAAAAATGAAAGAACAAGAAATGTAATTCTAAAGAATTTCATAATATTGAGAGTGATCAAACGAGGCTGCTTCCTCAAAAAGCCTCATTATATGTCATATAATTTTAATCTCTTAATGCAATATATCTATTTCTTTTGATTTAATTCTAAAAAATGGCTTGGTACCAAAATTGACAATATACAAATTCTAGCACGAATGAACAAAGAGTGATTGTCTACTTGGATGACATGTATATGGAAAATTCCTTACTAGAATGTGCACTAATTGGAAGAGGGGTAAGTGGGAAAGGGACGCGAAACCAAATTGAGGATTCAATCTTCACTTCTTGGGGTGCAAGAGGTGTAATGAAATTCTTACCAAAGGGCTTTTTTTGGTGAATTTTGGAAGAGTGCTAATAAGGATTTTGTTCTAAAGAACACACCATAGAAAGTGGGTGATTCCACCCTTCACATTCAAGAATAGATTCCAAACTTCAATCCTCTCTAATGCTCCCCTAGTTATGCTCCATGTAGAATACAACAATACAATATTCTAGAGGAGTACTAGATCAACAATTGTTTATTGAAGAACGACGCTTGTGTAGGAACAATCTATTCCATCAACTATGACCTAATCAACAAGAATTCTCACATATATTCCCTCATATAGGTGGCCTTGATCCACAAAATCCTAAACCAAATCACCATTTCCATATCATCTAGGGATTTGATGCAAGAGCATCTAGGGAATTAGCAATCTGCATCAACAAAATTGTTGCATCTTCAGTTTTTCTGAGTTCACCGGTAACTTCATTGTTTGAATATTCAATTGGTGATTATGTCTTCATCTATATATTATTTATTTTAGCACTCGATGGATGTGTTGGGGAAAAAAAATGATTGCTCCCTCTAAAGAATAAAATTTAAGAAAGAGACATTTAAAAATAAAAAATGTGAAATACATATTTGAGGAGGCATAGGGTCATGCCATTATAAGTTGGCATTTTAGAAATTTAAAACTGAAAATAAATGCATATCAAAGAAATTAAAATGTTAAAGGGAAGTCATAAGAAGATGTGTTAAGAATGAAGGGGCGGCAAGAAGACAATAAAAAAATTTAGACTAAAAATTTGCCAGGGAAGGGGGCATGAGTAGTAAGAAGAGGCTACTCGTGGAAAAAAATCAGCAAGAGGGGTTGCACCTATGTTAAGAGCATTTAAAATTTTAAATTGCAAATGAAAATAAGACATAATGCATGTAAGTAGAGGTTGCATCCATTTGATTAGCAATTTAATTTGCAACAGTAGCTAGAAGGTGGGGGGTAGCATGGTAAATGGAGGGAGATTGAAAAAAGGTCCACACAAGGGTGATTGGGACTGCATAGGACAGATTGAGAAGTGTGAAAAAGGTTGAGTGTAAGAGGAGGAAAAGAGGCAGCACCTCTAGAACAACACAAGAATTGCTATTTATAGAGAGTTTGAATAAACAAAACTACACAAAAATTAAAGAAGATAGAATATGAAAAGAGGTAGAATAGAGGAAACAAGATGCCCAGTATGAGTAAGAAAGAATTATGGCAATTTGGGGTCAAAAAAGTGGAGTTTTACAATGAAATAAAGTGTAGATGCAAAGAACCAAACGCTATATAGGGTATGCAATAAGGAGTAATTTAGAAAGGTATAAGTGCGAAGCTAGAATGTATAAACAACAAAGACCAATGAAATCAAATGAAATTACAAATAATTGTATTTGATTTAAATAAATTGAGTTTCTCTACATCTTTATTGCAAGCTTTTAAATTATTTCTATTGACAAATGAAATTGTCAACAATTGTTTTAATTGGCAATCACATGTGTAATAAGTTGTAAGCTTGAAATTGGAGAAACACTACCAGTGTCTTGTTCGAAGTTTTTTTGATTTTTGTATGTTGAAGGAGAGATTGTAAATGTTCTTCTGCGTCAGGATTTGATTGAAAGGTTGGATATTGAGGAAAATAAATTATTTTATGTACATTATAGAGGTCATGGCCATGTGGATGTCAATTGTGTAAGGAAGCCAACTATCAAGTGACTCAACACTTTGTCCCTAAAGAAAAGAACACTGAAACTGAGAGTTCAACTAAAATTGAGGAAATCAAAGAATAATTCAAAACAATAAATTTGGTCTTGATCGCTAATCCAAGAAAACTTGCTTTCTTACGTACATTATAGAGGTCATGGCCATGCGGACGTCAATTGTGTAAGGAAGCCAACTATCAAGTGACTCAACACTCAATCCCTAAGGAAAGGAACAGTGAAACCGAGAGTTTAACTAAAATTGAAGAAATCAAAGAATAATTCAAAACAACAATAAATTTGGTCTTGATCACTAATCCAAGAAAACTTGCTATCATTTCCTTTAATCCGCTAGCCTATAATGAGGAAGGAATGGTCCTAGATGTGAAGAATATTGAGGAATGGTTGAGCTTTGAGAATTGATCAAAGGATTCTATGGGTATTAGTGACATAAGGTGCATTAGTTAATTAGCCTCTATATTGCTCAAGGCCAACATTAGCTTAGGATACAAGAGAGGTAGGAAAACAACCAAATAGAAAAGGGAGCAAACTACATTGGAAAAAGGTCTCTATTCCTTAAAAAATTATCTTCCAAGGTCTAAGGGACAAGTCCCTTCTCTTAAGAGCAATGAAGATCTACACCAAGAATGTTAGGGGCATTCATGGCTGCCAAATTGATCACATGTTGACTGATATAATTATACTTTAGGAACAAAACTAAAGTTGCAAGAAACAAAGTTGTTCCTTATTGCTCAGGTTGGATGGGTACTAGGGTGGATGCAATTAGTGCAGCCAATGGGTTGGGGGTCCTTTGGCATCCTGTTCACATTTTTGTGGAGGTTCTCACTCCACCCTAAATTGGATACAGTTAGAGGTATAAATCATTTTGTCTAGGCTATCTCTCTTGTTGATTAATGTTTACGGCCCCACAATTTTAGGGGACAAACTTAAGCTTTGAAATGAAATCATGTTCATCATTCTTAAATATAAAGACCGTAATACATAGCATTAAAATTTATTCCATGTCCTGAATACTCTAAGGAAATTGCTCACAAATTAAACAACCATGTATATTTGAATATTTTCATAAAAGGAAATAGAATTTCCAAGCCCAAATAGACAGTGCAAAGAAAATAATTAAATATGATTAAAAATGAACCTGTTGTGACATCTTAGTCGACTATTGGAGGCTGTGGACAAAATTTTCTGGTCCATGAGAGTCTTCATGATTTTCAAGGTTTTACAGCAAGAGTCTGTTAAAACACAAATAATCTGTTTAACAAGAATATAATATCAAAACCCAAAAATATAAATAAATGCCTAAATACTATTGTAACTTACGCTACAAGAGATGGATCTCCACAGTGGCGAACAATGCTGCAAGGAAGCTTTTAGCAAAGACGGATATTTCAGCAGAGAAACTTCACGACAAATATAAAATATTTTTGGTTTTTTCAGGCTAACAATGCTGTAAAAGCCTTTAATCCACTTGTCGTCTTTGCTACGATTATGAGGTGTTTGATGATGATGATTGCCTCCCACTGGTAGAGTAACACGAACATCCTCTGTTTTTTCCTCTTCATGGGTACTCTTGGTATCATACACAATGAACTTGAGAAAAAATCCCAAAATGTGATTGTATGGCTTCAGATTTTTGTGCTTTAACTTTAGTTCTTCCATCAATTTTGTCTCACGCTCTTTATTCTCTGTTAGTGATTGATCTGTTTTTGTCTGCAAAGAATAATTGAAAGGGTGAGCCAAGGCAATTATACCTTCGCATATCATTCTAAACAGCTCTGCCTTCGCTGTCTCTTCGTTTAAATCTTCCTCCAATTCCAAGAGCCTAATGAGGACGACTATGGGAACTTGATTTTCAAGCATAAGGAGATCAGTGAAGATATCAAATTGACAAGACTAGACCCTGGTGAAAAAGGTCCAAAGAGACAACCCGAGGCTCATATGTATCTCTGTTTAAACCCTTGAGATACATGGGCACTCTGTTTATGGACACAGCAGAATCATTTCCTGAATTATCAAATGCCTTATCAAACCTGCCCGTCACATCTCCTAACCATAAGTCAAGGTGTTCTGAATCTGCTAAGCCAACAGACCGTTCTTTTACAGGTGTTGTTTTGCTCTTCTCTGCCATATGTACCCTGAGGATGAAAAAGATATCTGGAAAAAAGAATGCAATTGTTCATAGATTAAAAGATTATTGCTTTTAACTATCGAAGCCTAGCATTTATTAAACCATCTTTCTTTTACAGAGAAAATAAACAAGTAAAAGAGTGCATCTCTCATCAAAATGCAAATCTAGTTACCAATAAAATATAGCACATGGAATAGTGGAGTTATCGACATTAATGAATCTAAAAAAATATAGATTGCAGCTAGTTTGCATACGAGAAACCCTCACCTTTTATAATCGCTGAAGAAAGGCGTTTTGCAGTCTGGCACCTGGTAAGGTAGATCTTGCCTTCTCAATCATTTATTTTTCATTTCAAAATTTGCTGCAGTTTTAAGAAGAGTATGTAAGCTAGGTAGGATTTAAGTTGAATTTGGAAAAGCTGTATGCCTGTAAATTTAGTGTTAAGGCCTTTCGAACAAGCTCTGTGTGCGCGCATCATATGACTGTTTTTTCTAGAGCTACAGATGTATACATTTTGAGCTGGAAATCTATGCATTGTCTTCCTTAAACGTCGGACTTTTGTCTCCTCCGTGATCTATCCGATTGTCACATTACATCACTGGCTGAGATTCTCTCCAATTTCATACCCTAGACACTCTTCAGTGCCATTGATGGGGTACAATTTCATCCCCTGGACACTCTCGGCCATAGAGCCATACCTGTCCATCTCGCTTTCCACGGCCATAGTTGGGTGCTCTCCTTAAAGCATTGATGTTGTGATTGTCCTCATTGCCATGCCTAGGCTGCTAGTTGGGAGTGGCCGGTACAGCATGAGGACTAATATTGGAACTTTCCATTCTAAGCTTCCAGTGGTAGCTTCAACTAGCTCTCTACCTGAACAGCTTGCGTTTAGAGGTTTGGAGGAGCCCCATAATGTACTGCAACATTTCAGCAAATCTCCTTTTTGCATTTTCAGGTAACAAGAGCTTTTCAATTGCTTCAAGTCTCTATTCGTTCTGCTGGATGTTACTATGTAAGAGCTCCACACATTTTTCAAGTGCATCAATTCAATTTTGCTTCTGTTGAACACAGTGCACCTCATTAGCAATGCAGTCATCCACAGGGATTCCAATTATTGATCCCTTTCTATTGAATACTCATGTATTTGCTGGAGAGTGAGAGTCATCAGTTATTAGCAAGAAAAGTCAGATCGTAAGTAGGTAATCCATTAGTCTTTTGAGAGCAGGGGATGGCTTCCTTTGGGGCTTAAAGTATGGCTAGGGGTATATTCTAAAGGAGAAGCCACATTCCATGGAGCTGGTGGGCCATCTAAGGCTGCTTTCCGATTCCCGTAGGTGCACTATACACACTCATTGAGGCATTCTGATGGCCTTGAATAATAAAATATCTATTAAGAACAGGAAACAAAGAAACCTTGATCTAAGCATTCATGTTGCAAATCCCAGCAACATAATAAGCTTGAGTGGGAATCTGAATTCTATAATAGGTAGGAAAGAGATGGGCTTTAACATTAGGTAAATGGGCATGGTTGGTAGCCATACCTTGATTGAGATTCGACACTCTCTAGTATTATGCATACCTGGGACCTGCACTTTCTGATTGTACATTGCCCTAGTGAATTAGGGCTCCACTACTGTGTTATTATCATCTGTGCTTTTTGTCTGCTTATCCCTCTGTCCACATCTCTCTCCTCTTATACAGCTTCAATTTCTTCTTTGCTAGTGCTTACACAATTCCATTTGGAAAAGCCCAGTGCTCCTTTTACAGCTGAATTAAAAAATCTAAGGCTCCTTCCTGGCTTTGTTCCAAGAGAAAATGAATATTCATTCAAGTGTTGTATGTAGAATTTTAATTAGAAAGCTGATAAAATCTTTCAAAATCCAAGAGACAGATTTTTCTGATGTCTTCATCATCATCATGATTGTTTTGTGGAGTTTAAGGTATGCATAGTTATATGCAGCTTGAGAGGGCTGACATAAGCTCAGAGGTTGTGTTGCCACCTAACGCTTGACCAAAAACTAAGACATCCTAATCATGCTCAATCCCGACCAACATTGAAGGCCCAAGTACCTGCAGTGTCATTAACCTTCCTCTCCCCATTAATGATATGGTCTGGGCAGCCCAATAGCAGCATAAACTCATTTTCCTTTATTGCTCATTTTCATCCATCCAGCCATACATAAGACAGCATCATGTGAAAGGGAAGCACAAATGGTGCTCTTCTAAAAATGAGAAAAAGTATCCAATCTTTTGACTAGCAGGTGCTGAGCATCAAACAAAGGGGAGTCAATGGAGTTAGGGAAAATGCTAGATGTTTTATTCAAGAGGAGTGTCTATTTATTTTGTGAATGTCTAGTGTAGACCATATAGATTTGATAGTGTGAAGGGAACAAGGATTAAAAGTAATGTAGCTAGATGTGCACTTAAGGTGAGGATATATCAAGAGAATGTAATCTTAAAGGCCAAAGGGATTTTATTTAATGGTGATGTTACATCTTTAAATGTCATTATGGTTGATAGTGAAGCGTGTAAAGGTATAGTGTGTTTTTTTCCAAAGCATTCAATAGCCTTATTCTCTCTAGGGCATTTACATGTGGATCGAAAGGGGTCATTATTGTGGAGATACTTGTGAACTAGGTAAACAAAACCTATGCATAGAAAATATTAGTGGGGAAAATGTTAGCTTATTATTGTTGGTGTGGAAGTGAGGAATATCATAAACATATAATGAGATGTTTTTCGACATTCTTCTAGAGGGTGACTTGAACTTATGTATTTAGAACATCTACTATTGTTGTTGTGTGTTCTTCTTAACATGGCCATTGCTGTGAGAGTGAGCCAGTATCTCAACCTACACCAAGTGGCCATGTTACAAGTGAGAATCTGTCATAGCCCTGCAAATATTTTCTTAGGCCATCTTTCACTGGCCAATGAATCAACCACCTTGTCAAAATGCCTTTTTTGTAGAGTAAATTTCCCACTAGTGTTTCTCTCAAGCTTCATGGATTAGGGAACATAAAGACATAGGTATGCAGTTTTGAGAACAGCAAAGATTTTGCTGAATTTTGGGGATGGCTGCAGGATGGCTATTTAAATAAGTAATAACCTAAATAAAATAGAAGCAACTGAAACTTTAAAAAATAGATGCAATGTGCTGAATTCGCAATAATAATCCTCCCCCTTTTACATTCTTACGGTTTTTAGATTTTTTATTTAAAAGTTACTTTTTTCTATTTTTATGCACCAAATGGAGTAGACATTCTTAAAAGAGGGATGTCCCCTTGGAACACTGTTTCCCCCTTGTAGCTTGTCCATAATTTCAAGAACCTAGAGTAGAATATTTTCTAAATTCCGGTTGACTTTTTGTTTTTGATCAGGTACACTATTCATACAGGATCTTCCTTGTCTAAGATATGAGATGAGTAATGGCATCCTCCTCTATCTTTATGGAAACGAATTGTCCTTTTCATCCAACTGAAGTCCTCAAAGAAGAGCATACAATTTTAGAATGTCTGTTTGTTTCCCAATTTATCGGCAGTAGGATGGAACAATCATACCTGTGTGATTTCTGATTATTTCTCCTATTCTGGCCTGTTTTGGATTGTCTTTGGCTGCAACATCAAAATTAAGCTTTAAGCACCCATATCAAGGGCAGAGGGGATACCAAAGTCTCTGTCATTTTAGTTCAAAGATAAATATTTTGTAATGAAAAGGAAAATTCCATGCACGTTCCATGTTCAGGGCTTCCATGCTGCTTGACTAAGATCTGTTAAGATTGTTTTTTGCATGATTCTCTAATTTAGACTTGAACTGATCTAATGAGTGTTTATGGGTGAGTGTCCTCAAATACCTTGATATATTCCACAGAATCAATCCTTTGGTCAAAATGTTTAGTTCCTGTTACCTTCATACAGGATTTCAGCTTTGCCATTTGAATATTCTGTCTTCAAGCAAGGTGATTGTCTTCATATTGCGACTTCAGGAATCAACAAAGTTTTTCCAAAGATTCTTGGCATACAAGCACCATACAAACTATAGGATGGATTCGGATGCATTGTTTCATGATTGCTTGTGATCATAATCACCAAGACATGAGGACTGATACTGATACAGGGGATGGGAACACAAACCAGTATGCCATTTTTCAAAAAAAATGAGAAACGGATACTTCAAGATAGAAAAAATTTAAAAATAAATTATATTATATTATTTATATATATATATATATATACACCAAGAAAACAGAAGATACTGGTACAAGGGACAGGAAAACATGCCAGTATGCCATTTAAAAAAAAAAGGAAACGGATACTTCAAGCTGGCATAAATTAAAATATATATATTATATTATCTATTTATCTAGAGAGAGATTTTAATTTTGAAAAAAACAATTATACAATGACTATGCAAAATGCTTAAAAATTAAATAACATTTAAAAGCATAGAAGCAGATGTCAATGAAAGCAAAGATTAATTATATTGATATTTGATAATCATCATCATGATACAAATAATTATATCAATATTCAATAATCATCATCACGACACAAACACCAAAATTTTTATCCATAATCACCCAGAGATGCAGATAGGGACTGTGATGGGAATGCCATTATCTTAAAAATATGGTATCGGAGAACTCAGGTATGACAATATTTTCAATCAAATGATACAACTTCAGTGCACATAGACAATTTAAGCCTTCTTACTGTTTCTATTCATACTAGCACCTCCTTGAGCTTTGACAACAAAAAGTCAAGCTACAAAGAAACGCATAAATTTCATAAGTGTTACGTGAACCTTATCGGAAGATAATGGTAGAAAAGTTCTTATGCCAAGATGGCAAGAAGAAAGAACATGCCTATAAATTTAGTGTTAAGGCCTTTCAGATCCTTCTGAACAAGCTCTGTGTGCGCGCATCATATGACTGTTTTTTCTAGAGCTACAGATGCATAGATTTTGAGCTGGAAATCTATGCATTGTCTTCCTTAAACGTCGAACTCTTGTCTCGTCCGTGATCTATCCGATTGTCGCATTACATCACTGGCTGAGATTCTCTCCAATTTCATACCCTAGACACTCTTCAGTGCCATTGATGGGGTACAATTTCATCCCCTGGACACTCTCGGCCATAGAGCCATACCTGTCCATCTCGCTTTTCCCTGGCATTCCCGCTTTCCTCGTGCTATCCGTATCTCTCAAAACCTTTTAGAAAATGTGAGAAAAGGACACAAGACTTCAGAGCAAAGAAAATAAAATGATTTGCTAAACAGGAAGTATCTAAAATGTAGAATTCCGTTATTTTCATTGGCAATCGGAAATCCAATTGTTTAGAAGTTTTTACTTGAGGAATCTAGTTTGTGGTGTAACAGTATGAAGATTCGCAACAAGAAGGCGTCCAGTAACTCAACAGGCATGTAGCAAGGGTGTGGTGCAATAATTAGTGAGAACCTAAGGATGTGATGCAAGGATTATTGTGTACCATCGGTTGCAATGGTGATTATGGAGCACAAGCAAATATACGCCATGGTAACAAATCTTAATAAGGAAAAGTTTGTTAAAGACGGCCCATAACATCGCCCAATATTTATCCTGAAAACTAACTCGGTGCGGGTGCAGAAGACCCAGATATGTAGATTTTCATCAATTTCATTAGAAATTAAAGACGAAGTCAAACTCTTTACCATAATATTTCACAAAATCAACACTGAGAATCAAAGCAATCCAGCATTTGACTATAGAATGACCATAGACACTCTACCCAGATGGAACTAATTTGGGAATTCTTTCAATTAGCCCCCGAACACTTTGGTTTTACAAAAATATACCCGTGTACATTTAACTACGGAAACATCATAGACAACATAAACCAAATTGATTGACATATATACACAATTCTATTAGTACCTGTAGAGGGCTCTGTAGTTGACACAGAACATCTGGCAGTCCTTAGCATGAACTTGGAATGACATTTCCCACCACCCAGAGTTCTAACGCTACAAGACTTCTGGTGTGATTTGGGAGTAATTTTTCGTCCAAACCATAACCTATTAAATTTGTTGTCATGTGGAACTTGCACAAGCTTAGAGGTATGTAAAAGTTGTGAAGGCACCGATATTGCCATTGTTGTAGCTGCCCTTGTGATTTTGTTGTTGCAGCAGGTTGTACAACAATAGTGGCCTTAGATACTTAGATCGACCCAACAGTTTACGATGGACGGCTAGGCTTCAAATTTACAAGATCCACGGAATTGAGTCGCTCATTTACTTATCAATAATTAAGGAATGTAGCCGTTCGAAATTTGAATTCGAATTGATGACAGGAATGGAGTCGGTCGTGTACTCACTTATCAAGACTAGAGGAATGTAGCCGTTAGAAATTTGAATTCAAATTGGTGACAACAACACGTGTTCTACAGAGAGCAATGCCACTTGGAGGCAATCTATGAATCTAATGGTTGATAACTTAAACAGAACCTCTAAAAGAAATGCAAATTTTCTTGGTGGCGAGCAGTTCAAAGAAATAAATTTGGAACACTAAAATTCCATACGAAGGTGCATACCTACTTATTTTAGTTTTTCGTTCTTTTGTTTCGTATTTGTTTCATTAGGAGAGGACCCAGCAGTTGAGCATGTCTGAATAGTTGTGATAATAGTTGTTTATATAATGTCCATTTGTTGTGATAGTAGTTGTTTATATAATGTTCAATAGTTGTGACTTGACTACCCATAATTAAATAAAATGTATTTTTTTGATCTAAAAAGCAACCAATCATGTGATGCCACATCAACGCTCAACTACCCATGATGTGAATGCACAAGTATTGATCTCACTTTTTTTTTTGGGCCTTTTTGGACACCTTGAAAAAAGCATGCTAATGTGGCATCATATTTAATGATGTGGCCCTAAAACGAAAGTTATAAGCGAGGGACTTTCCAAGTAAGCCGCTATAAAAAATTGGGAGTGATTTGAAATTTCCATGTAGAATAATTAGATGCACGAAGTTAGGGTGCACAACTACCGGGTCCTCTCCCCTAGACTTATTTATAATAGAGTTTACTATATTTATTCTTATATAGTTACAAGTGAAATGGAGTTTACTATATTTATTCTTATATAGTTACAAGTGAGGATAAATTAGTTACAGATTATCATAATTGTGGAAGATGAGATCACACATGTTGGACATGAACATGTTAATGGGTCAAAATGGTAAATGTTCTTTTGTCGTAGATATCAAAATTTTATGTATTTATTTATTTTTATGGTATGGACATTTCAATATCAAGTAATAATTTGCTTATATTTGTCACAACATATAAAGTCAACAAGGCCCATTAAAATAGCTAATGATCAAGTTTATCTTCTCATTTTTTTGACATTTATCATTTATATGTTTTTTCTCAACTATTAAATTAGTTTATGATCTAATGAATGTGTGAATTGGTTATTGATAGAAAAAAAGATCATTTTTAAAATAATGTAGGGTTATTTTATTTTCCTACATTTTGGTGAACCTATTTAATATTCTTACTCCACCAAAGTTGTATTTAAAATTCTTCTTCTTCCACCTTCTTAGGTATTTGATTTATTATTGATCCATGCGCTATGAATGGCCACTAACCCTTGTCCTTTGCTTCTATATATGTTCATATGAAGGATTATAATGTGTTCTCATAATTTATAACATTTGATTATTTGATCCTTAATTTAAAATTATATCCTTTCTCTGAAAGGCAAGCAATGATTGTTCTATGGAAACATAATTTCAGTATGAACATTACTTTTCAACTTTCATGAAACTTGTCATGTCTTTAATTTCACTATTGGATGTGTTATCTTCACTTGTTCATGATTTTCATGTTGATTATAATTCTCCTATGATTAGTGATATTGATTTTAATGAAATTAATATTGTTTACACTCCTTGTATGATTAGTGATATTGATTCCAATATTTATTACAATCTTATTATTAGTGATAGTAGTTTACCCTTCATTAATTTCCCTTATTTACATAATATAAGCTTTACAAGGTAAATTGTGATGTACCTTATTTATTTTCTCTTTCAAATGATGTTATAATTGAATATCATAAAGGCAATAGCAATGATATTACTGATGGGAGGATATATATATATATATATATATATATATATATATAATTTTATAAAAATTGGTCGAAGAAAATTGTGCAACTATTACCCAACCAACTACTAACGTTAAAACAATACTATTATTATTAATGATGTAAAATGATATTTTATTATGAAAATCCCCCCTTATTGCATCCATTTATTAGGAGGCTAAACTAAGAAAGTTTGAAAGGATTCAAACTTTACTAGTGCAAGATATTTGGTAATGTTGTTAGCATATTTCTCTTGAGTGGAATAATGCTAGAGTTGAATAATCTATAGTTGGGCATGTCTATAGATGCAGTGGCATAGAAACTCTATGTGTTTAGTATGCTTAAATAAAATGGGATTCCAAAAAATCTTCAACACACTTTTATTATTGTAAAATATAATTGTAGAATGTTTCTAAAGAGCATCCCAAGCTAATCAAAATACAACATAATTATAGTACTTCATAGATGGCTCTACTTGTGGCATGATATTCTAACTCTATGGAAGAGTGAGAAATAGTAGTTCACTATTTTTTCTCCCTAATGATATAAGGCTAGATCTCAACAAGAAAATAAATCTTGAAGTAGATATATTATCATCCAAATAACCTACATAGTTTACATTCATGTAGGATCCTACAAAGGAAAAAGTTTAATCTATTTATATTTTAGGCCATACTTCATTGTATAATAGATGTATTTCCAACATGATTTTTTTTCTTGTGTGAATCCTTATGTTCCTACATGGACCTTGAAAGATACCTGACAATGTAGTTGAGATATAGCCTATTGTAGGTCCAGTAAATGTGACTTCCAATCAACTTACAATAATGAGTAGAATTAACCCAAAATGATGGATCATGTCACCTAGGAAAGTTATAATCCTATCTCCATGGGTATTGACATGATATTGCAATCTTGCATCCTAAATTTCTTGAGAAATGACATGACATATATTTCACCTAAGATACCAAAATCTAATTAAGGTTTTTCCACACTTTAAGTCTAAGATAGTAATATAAGAACCTAAGATTTTTAATATTGAATTACCATTTATGATAGATATATGTTTTAGAATCATCTTATATAGAACTACCTATAATGACAAAATAATAAATATATACTAGATTTTTAATATATACAATTAAGACCATAATTAACATCCCTACTCTTTGAGGTGGATATTAGGATCATATGAATTCATAGTGAGTGAATGTGGGAGGAGATGCTTGTTAGCAAGAAAGTGGGGTAAACATAGACCGATATATATTGAGCACCAAACAATCTCTATATGTTGTGTTTATACCCCAGACTCAGTATTAAGAGAGATATTAGAGATTAATGAAGACCGTGAATAGACTAGTTGATAGAGAAATATATAAAAAAAGGCTAATTTCCTTCTACTATCACACATTTAAAATTTAACTATATATATATATACATATATGTACATACATACATACATACATACATACATACATACATACATACATACATACATATATGCATACATATACATATATATACACATACATATATACATACATATACATATATGTACATATATACACATATATACACATATATATACATATACACATATATACATATATATACATATATACAGATATACATATATATACATATATACATATATACACATATATATATATATACATATATACACATATATACATATATATACATATATACATACACACACACACACACACACACACACACACACACACACACACATTAACACCTATCCATCATGTACATAAATTATGGGGCTTATCCCCTTACAATTTCCAGCATCTAAAATCCTTTCTTTCTTCCTTCTATATATCTTTTTACTATTATTTTAATATTCTATTTTCTCTTATACATATATCTATTAGGTGGGACATGTCCCTCAAATTCTACTATGTTATCGGAGGGTTTCTCTTCAACTAGGAGCTCTACAACCTCTTTATGGAGATTTTTGGTAGGAATTCCATTATTTTTTTGGCTCTAGTCGTTCTCCTACTAACATCATCCCCCCTTTTAAAAAATTATCTTTTCCTCAAAACAAATCTATATGGAAAAAGCTTGAACTAGTAGGATGGATTTTTGGATCTCCTTGAGGTTATCAAAAGTGTTGTCCCATTGAGCTTTAGCAAGATGGAGTAGCTGATTTTACACATTGATATGTGTAAAAGGTGTTCTGCAACACATTGTGGGGATATAAATTTTCTAAGCTAGTTTTTTTTATTCTTTGAGGAATCCTATGACATGTGTCAGCCTTAAACTAATTTCTCAAAGTTGACATAATTGACACCTTGTCTAATCTGGGTATAGCCTTGCAACTGCTAAAAATATGAATGTAAAATCTCCATTTATCCTTAGGTTTGGCCATCTAAATCTATGAGTGCATCATAATACATTTCTATTTTTATATGTTCTATAATTTGGTCCATTTGTGATTTCATATTTGTGTTGACTATGATCCATTGGATACAAAATTGATACAAAGCATTAATATCACCCTTAGTATTATTTAGCTCGTGTTGATGTGATTATCTAAGGTGGAATATGTGGTTGCACATTTTTTTCCTTTCTTTTTCCATTCTATGATCTATCATATTTTTAAACTTTAGAGTCTTGGAGTACCCCATGCACCAAAATATTTATCTAAGCAACCAGAGGTTCTGAAGGCACCCCTATATGAAGGTATTTATTTTCAATATCCTTGACAACTTCTTTTAATTGTTTAGTGTTATCAATATGCTTCTTGAGAATATCTTCCCTTGTCGTTTGTTCTAGTATGTCTCCCAATTTAAATTTTTGGAAAGATCAGATATTAGAAAGATCCACTTATGAGCCAACCAACACTAAATGAAACAATTATGGTGAAGATATTGGATGGAGTTGCTCTTTTTTCTAAAAAATCCTTAATGAATTGCATAGGAGAAGTGGCAAGGAAGGATAGTATATTGAAAACATGTTGAGGGGAAGGTACCTATTGGCTAATTGACATATTCGTTTCTTCAAAAGGGGCAGAAGGTACATATTTACACAATTTTCTTCTTCCTTGTGTATCTCTTGATAGCTTCGGTCTACTTAATATATTCATTTATTTGTTTAGTAATATTTGGTTTCCCTAACATTAGCTTGTCCAACCTTTGGTTGGTTTGGAGTTATATGGCTTGTATTTGTTTCAACTTCTCTTCATGGGTCTCGCTCACTATGTGAACTACTTCAAAAATGGTTTACTCTTTGAGGTTTTTCTATGCTTGTGCAACTTGTTCATGTTTCTTCTTTAATGTGGCAACCAATGACCCTAGTAGGGTAAGTGCACCAAGATATGATACAAAAGGGGGTCTTAAGATGCCACATTTTTTTAAATTAGCAGTCTAATATTTTTCTTAAAAATGGTGACAACTACTTTCTAAACTACTATTTTTTTTAAAATGGTGACAACTACTAATATATTCCATGAAAAACTAAAATAATTTAACCTAAAAATAGAAACATACACAAGAGGTTAGAAAACTACAAGGTATATGATCTCAACCAATTTGGATGACAACTAGTCAATTTCATGTAAAGGGATAGTTATCAAAACAAAATATGGAATAAATTATAGATTAGGATGCTTATCAATAAAGTTCCAACAATTTAAGACTTAGGAAACCAAGGAGAACAACTTTCATATAGAACATTACTTTAGGAGTTTTTTGTAAATATCTATTGTATTTTTTATGTAATGTACATTGAAGGAGGTTGAGATCACTAAAGAATGTAATCAATAGTGTCCTTTGCAACCCATCTATTCGAGGGCCATCCTTCCTTACTTTGTTGATGGAATCAAAACCCAGTTGCCCTTGCCTCCAACCTTGTTACTGCTCTCATTTGAACAATAAGAATAAAATATTTCAAATCTGTTAATGACACCTTGTAAAACCAAAAACCTCAATGAATAGAAATACATCTTCACAGTTAATGGCCTATGACAAGCCAAGTTGTATCCAAATAAAGATGATGACATCTGTCGTCCACTCTACAATTTATGTTCAGTTCATTTACATCCCATTTTCTAATGGCATGTGTTTGATAAGTCTACGTGTCATACCACAGTAGGTGGGTTATTTTAAAAAAAACATTTATTCACATGTTAAACCACTCGTAGGAGGAAATTGAAGTTTCAATGCTCTATATATCTATGTTGTGTGATTCCCTATGAGAAATAAGGCGAGAAGGTATTCTTGGAAAGCTCCTTTTTCATTATGAAATTTGAGTTTTAGGGATTTTAAGAAATACTACAAATAAAAAGCAACGATGGTTTCTAAAAAAAGCATAACCGTGAATGAAGATGAAATAATTTCTTACTGTAAAAAGAACTTGGCCACATTTAAGATTCCAAGAAAAGTATGTCACAAATTTGCTTCTTAAAACAACAAGCCATAAATTCCAGAGAAGGGTGATAGATTTATAGAAGTGCACGTTGTTTCTTTGATTTGTTTTTTGTTTGAATTTTTATTACAAAACTTTACATTATAATACAATCTTTATTATTAATAATAATTTTAAAATGTATTAAATTAAATGAAATTTTGTGGCATTTTAATAATTTGGAAATGTATTAGCTTGAACATATGTTGTTGGCATTTTACTTGTTCCTCTGATATAAAATTTGAAATCAGTAATTGTACTTCAAGTGTGATGTGTATGTTGTAGGTTTAATATAAATATTTAATAGTTACGTTTAAAGTGTTTAATTTTATAATGGTATAATTAAGTTATATTTAGAATTATTATTTTGAGGAAAGGTGGAAGTTTAAGTTGTTCTATTGTAGATTGTGCACATTTTTATGAGAGGCATACTCACAAACTTTAAATATAATTTAGTATGCTTATCTATAATTTTGCAATATTTGGATGTTTGATTTTGTTGAGTTTAAATATATGGATGTCTTGTTTTTTCCTACAATAGTTGATGTATATTATTCATTATGAATGTTTATTTACACACTGTTTGAAAAACTAGATTTAATACATGTTGTCTTTATTATAATTTCATTGCTTAGTTTCTTTAATCTTGTTTGTTGTTACTTTTTCTCTTATTTTTCTATGTTTTGGGTGGTCAAGATGATTGATGGTATGAATTCAAATAGTAGTTGATCTATTGATGTGGAAATGGATTTGCATAATTGACACATACAAATAGAAAATTATGACCCTTAAATAATAAAATTCATCATGATAATATTATTTGTCCTCAATAGAAGGTCCTTGTGAAAAGAGCTTATTTTAGATAAGTGGGTCAAGATAGTTTTGGTAAAAGTAAATATGACATGTGAAACATGATTGTGTTGGTCAAATGGACTTTAATTTTTATCTTTCCTTAATATTTAAAAAATTCTCCCAACATGCACTACTTTAGATTCTAAAAGTGGTCTACATAAAAATTTAATATTTTTTCACTTTTTTTTAATAACTATAGAGATTTTTTTCCTGTACAACTATAAACCACACCCACTCATTATATTTGTTCTTTATTAATCCCTCTAAAAACTACAAGTCGTTACCTTTACAATATTTCAACATGGAGCACATTGTTGTATTTTGTGTTTGTCCTTGATAATGTCGACAATCTTATTATTTTTAACATAGCATTACAAATAAAAAGGAAGTTGTCACTATTTAACTTTTATATATTTTCATTTGTATAGTGTATAAATTACATTAAATGTATATAACATGAAAATTACACATTAATGCGTGGAAAATGTAGCAAAATAATTGTATATGTTTTTAGCTATATGTAAATGAGTTTAGAGAAAAATTAAAAATAGGAGTTAATATTAAAAAATTAAAAGCATCGTCATATTGTACTCCTACTCATTATTTAAACAAAATTGTCAAATACTCATATGTCAATTAATAATAAAAAAATGTGAACATATTTACTTATGTTATTAACAAATAAAAATAAAATAAAATAAGTTTAAATTAACATTTATATCAAATTATAACAAACCTCTCAAACACAACACTGTTTTCCTATAGATTAAGTTCTTAGTGGCATAATAGA
>VDFB02008801.1:0-14297 GCA_007258455.2 Sequoia sempervirens | reverse complement strand
TTGATGTGCTTCTAGAGGAAATCCTATGAGTGTTAGGGAAGGTGTAATGTCTAGATATTCTTTGGGGCATTTGTTAAAGCAATTCCTTTTCTCTGGGTTTGAAGGCAAATAACATTATGGAGTGGAAGGTGGTTGTAGTTGCTCTATATATGCCTTCCACAATGGGTTACAATAAATTGATTGAGGGGGATTCAGCTAATGTGATCCAAGGTCTTAGTAATTTGGATTTTTCAAATCAATCGCTGTGAAGTTTATTGTAAGAGGTGCAACATCTATCTGGTGATTTTAAGTTTAACAATATATTCTTTGCCATTGCTATCGGGAATGTGTTAGGGTAGCAAATTTTTTAGCAAATGCAAGTATTGAGCAAGTGCATGTGTTGGCGCTCATTAGTGATCGTTCCAAGTCTTGGGAAGGTTTAGACAAGTACCTTTTTGAAGAGAAACCCCCTCAGTTGGAGATTTTGATTGGATGTAGGCCCTAGGCCTTCCTCCTCTCAATTGGGTGTTTGGTTGTATTTTTTGTTGCTATGGTTCCATGTACCTTGATGCTGGTCCCATTTGATTTGAGCATTATTAAGTGCTATGTGATGTCCTTTTTCTCTTGCTAGCACACGTGAATTGTCTCTTGGAGGAGTTGTCACTTTTGGCTTCTCCTTTTATGATTGTTATGAATGGAAGTATAGGTGTGGAATACATTTCCTACACTAATCTATGAGAGGGGGTATTTGCAAATTTTTTTTTTGACCATGTAGTTACAAGGAAATGAACACAAAAGCAATAGACCATAACATAATGATTTACGTTGGGAAAACCCATTTGAGAGAAAAACCCCCCACTCCAAAGCACAAACCAATGGTATTTTCATAAGCAAAGAAACAATTACAATACAATGTTCAAGACACCCCTTGTGTAATGCCCCCTTTTTCGACCTAGGTGTTCGGGAGGACCCCTTAGCCTATTTCATTCACGTAGGCTAATTCGGAGGTTTGGAGAGGGAATATTTTGATTAATTCAATTTGTCTTACATTATAATTTTTCGGGCAACTTTAGTTTAATTAATTATTTTATTTAAAAGATGACCATGTGCGTTAAAGTGACTTTTTAGGGACCCAAAGCGAGTTAAAAATTAAAAGGGTCACTTTATGCAAAATAAAATTGAAAAGTTCTCGAAAGTTTGTAGGAGAGATATAAAAGGAAGTGCTGAAAGGAAATTTCACATCTTTGGTTATTTTTCATTCGTTATTGTGAAGTTTGAACTGTGTGTTCAACTTAAAACCCTAGGGCGAAAACCCTAAGGGTAATTGGCTTCAGAGATGAAAGATATCTTCCTAGTCAAATCGGAGGTGGATTCAAACAGGATTCATAGTTGTGCTGAATGTTGATTTTTGCTCGGAAGTGAAAAATCTATTTGGGTTTGCTGATTACAAATTTATTTAAAGTTTATAGGTAAAAATAAATTTGTGAAGTGACTGTCTAAGTTGTTCAAGGGAGTTGGGCGCCCATTTTTTGAATATTACCAGGCTTGATTTATTGAAATTGCTTGCTCCAATATTGCTGTACCATATTGAGGAAGATACGGGTGAGTTTAATTTTATCAGTCTTTCATGAGGTATAAGACTCTTGTCCTCTAGTCATCAGCCTTTAGACCAGAAAATAGTAAGAAGCACAGCTTATTGGTGTATGTGAGGGTTTATTAGAGGTGTGGGAAAAGTTAAAGAGGTAGTGTCTACTTTTGAAGAGTCCTAAGCTGAATAGGACTTCCAAACATCAAGGTATATTGGTTGAAGTCTGCGTTCCATATCCTTTTGGTGTTTTAAGGGGGATACGTTGCAGTTTGAGGAATCCTAAGTGATTTAGTTCTACTAATTATTAGCCGCTAGAGCCAAGTAAAGGAAAACAATCACTTTTTGAGGGGACATGGAGGCTTCTAATTCATAAAGGACAGTGGAAACGTTGCTGCCAAATTTAGGGAAGATAAGAAATATTTAGTGGAATGATTGAAGCTGTTGGTTACATCTGTTGCCATCTGTCGTCATGAGGTTAGGGTATTATTAATCTTTGTATTTCTGAATACTTAAATGTTTAAGACTGTGGTCTGCTGTTAAACATATTTCTGTATGTCAAATTACTGCTGTTAAACATATTTTTGTATATCAAAGTATGGAAATGAAATGCAATTAAACTCCCATATTTGCTCATTACCATGTTTAAAAGCAAGACTATTATGAGTTGTTATCTATTTTATTCTGTCAAATCTCATTCAAATATTCAAGAACTATCACACCTCAGTGAGAAAGTTGTGAAAACTTAATTTTTTTTCCTTAAGGAATTGGTAAGGGTCCTTACACCTTGTAGGAGTATCATCAACAAGAGATTTGGAGAAACTGTGGCAGCATAATGGTACTTGTGAACTCACTATGAAACCTTCATCTCTAGTATCCCATAAATAGGCAATTATTGAACCACAAACTGAGCATGGTTTTCCAAAACCAGTTGCAAAACTATGATCCAAAAGTGGCATCATAGTTGGCCCAACTTCCAATGCCCATGTTGGCCATGGTCTTCTTGGCTGAAAATAGGATATGCTCTTCCAACTATCATAGTTTGTCATTCATAGAATCTGTCATATGTAACTCCTCAATTTGGGCACTCCATTTTGGTATAATCAAACCCATTCAAAGATGTCTTATGACATGCATCATAGACTGTCATAATGCTGGTCAAGATTCCAATGTAATTCCCCCATAATCATGCTCTTATGCTTCATAGAATCTATCATAAGAAACTCCTATCTTACAATGCCATAAGATCTTTGCACATCATAATGACATTCAATGCTCTTAGAACAACTTTCACACTTCCCAAAGTATCCAGCATGTGGCAAAGAGTGCTATCTCAAAGTGGGATGCCCTTTTTCCCATGTGAAGACAAAATAATAAATAAATCAGAACATTAGGCTCCAAGGTTGAGACACCTTTCTTGACATGTTAGGCATGCATGGAGCTGCTGGTGTGTTGTTTTTGTGCTGTTCTGCTCATAGGTTGGATTGATGGTTGCTTTGTGGCATCTCTTGATCTTGTGGAGGGTGCTTGTTGGTTGTTTGATTTGCTGGTTCTGTGTTTGTCTGCTGGTGGGGTATGTGGCTTGAAAGTGTCAGTCTTTGAAGGGAAGGGATCCCTTTCTTAGGGGTAAGCTATCCAACCATAGATTACACAAAATGTTTAGATGCTTTATTTCAACTTCTTTTAATCTAATTAAGAGTATTTTGGGACCTAAAGGCATTAAGGGTTTTGGTGTTGTTTGTTCATGGGTGATCCATTAAAGGATCTGATTTCTGTACTTGAAGGCATGTTTTTACAACAAAAACAGTCTCTTGAATGCTGGAAAACATATCCGATGGTATGGGACTTCAAAATGCAGGTTTTGGCAGGAAAGAGATCATAGATTAAGTATTTTGCTTCTTGTGATGAAATTGTTGGTTGCAGCAGGTGACAAAAGCATAACTTCTGTGGCAAATTCATCTCTACCATGGAAAAAATGCAATTGCCTCCTCAAAAGTGGTGGAAACATCATGTGTGACTGTTTGCATCCAATGATGTTCCAGTTGTGAAATTTTCCTCTTGTTGGTTTGATTTTTTGGTCTCTTCAACTCCCAAGTTCATTGTAAAACTATTTGTAGTCCCTATGGGATATGAATCATTCTTAGTGGCTCCTACGAATAGTTGGAGGTTGTATTTGGAGATCTTGGAGGCGTTTTTAGAGCTTCGACAGAACGTTTAGGAGTTCTGTCCAATGAGCCTAAGGGCTGGGACCTCTTTGTAATGCCTTTTCTGAAGTACTAAATGAGATTGTACTCACCTTTCAGCTAGAATTTTCACCTGAAGAGGTTTCTCTAGGGTGTATGAGTCTTCTTTCATGGAGCTTTGCTATTATTTTATTTCATTTCCTTGTTCATTGTATGCTTAATAATTTCACTCATGGTTGTTAAGGGCATGGTGTGATGGTTAAGTTGTGTCTTTGTTAAATTAGTCACCTAGGTTTAAGTTTCAACTAGGCTGTTACACTTGCAGCCTTTAAGTTCTTGCTGGGCGATTGAGCTTGTGGACTTGGACTATGTTAATACTTGGGGAATGAGGCCCTTGTTTTTGGTCTCACTCGAAGGTGCTAGATTATTCCTTGAATTTACCCTCAATTTTTATTTCTTTCAATTTGTCATGTGCTTTTTTTTAAAACTATGGAAATAATTAAATAACTAAATTTAAGTTATCAAAAAGAACTATATTTTAAAATATGACTCATATTTAATTATTCAAAAAGGTTATTTAAGTGGTTGAATAAAGTGTCGCTAGGCCCAAGGTACAAAAAAGTGAGTGAAAAATGACACTTTATTATATTTTTACAACTTTGAGCGAATAATTAAGAAAAAGAAAAATAATTATAATATTTCCTCAAAAAAGTTATGAAAGGGAGCATTGTTTTCAAAAAGGGTCTTCTTGCTCATACATACAAATTCATTTCTCAAGAATGAATATACATTCTTTATTCTTTCCCAAGGACGAAAACCCTTTGACATTGTTGGTTTTGAGGACGATAACCCTCCTAGCCTTTTAGTGTAGTTCTACCCAGGGATTGGTAGTGAGCTCCATTTGATCCAAATTTCCAATTTTTTGTCGTTGTTTGGGTTTGGCGTTTATAAGTTTTGAGTGTGAGATAGTTTGAAGAGTAGTTGATCATTTTATGAATAATTTTTTGCTTGGAATTAAATAAATGCAAAAATAATATTTGTTATTGCTAATGTGTCATGTCCTCGGAATTGTGACATTGAGATATAAAGCGTTGAAATGTAAAATAAATAAAATACATATAAAATATACAAAGAGGAATATTAACAATTTATTTATCGTAAAGTAATATAATAATTATAATTAACAAATATATAAAATAAATATTAACAATTTGATATTATAATTATAATTATTATAATATAATAATATAACATATACATATAAATTAATATAAAAATAATATATTAATAATATAAAATATATGCAATAACATAATACATATATGTTAAAAAAGAATAATCAATGACTATGATATGAAGACAGCGCTTGAATAAGGAATAGTGCTTAATTAAATGCAGCAATTAATATATCATACAGCAATTGGTGAGTATAATGTAGCTCATGCAAAGGCAGAAATTAAGATAGTTGATAACAGTGATTGGGGAATATTAGTGAAGGGGAATAAATGCTCATTAATTAAAGTGTATGACTTTCCATGAATAATCGAACACTTTCTCCAAAATAGAGGATATAATATCAGATTCCATACAAGGAGGGAAGGCATCGAATGGGAGAGAGAAAGAGCAGGTCAACCAGCCAAGCATATATATCAAACACTTAGAAAGGAATCTATAAAAGGATACCTGCAGAAAATCAGATCATTGTGGCTGGGAGAATAGGAAGGTTACAGTAGATCGAATAAAGGTAACTATCTTTCATTTAAAATAAGAAATAATTAAAGTTTATCTATGTAGAGAAAATAATATAATATGACAGAGAATCATATTCTTTGAAAATCTGATCACAAAAAGGGAGCAGCAAACTGTGGTAAGTTACATTATAATTATTGTATGCTATTGTATATATATATGTGTGTGTGTGTGTGTTCTATTATCTATATTAATTATTTTTGTAGGGTTGCATAGTGATGAACAGGTTATTTATTTAATTATTGTATATGCATCATATTTTGTAGAATTCAATATTACTCATATTGGATAATACGATTTTATTTATTAGTCATGAAAATAACAGCTCTGTATATTTGCATAAGTCTGAGTTTTTATATATTGCTAAATATGAAATAATGAATATATTACTGATCTGTGTCACTGATTCAATATGTAAAGATTAAAATATGGACTACATTATGGGATAATCTGACTGTAGTAACCAGTTTTGATAAGGGGGTTGAGGGCCTACAAGGAGGGGAAACGGCGTTGGTGTAATGTCCCTTACCTGTCTTGCCCTAGAATTTGCTTGTAGATTAGGTTTAGGGTTCCTTTTTTCTAAATGAATGTTCTCCTAATTCAATAACCCTAGATTTGAAACCTGTATTCACCATATTAACAACATATCTGTTAGCAATAATATCTAATATCCAGAAATCAGACATAACAATACGTGCAGATTGCAAACAGAAAGAAATTCATTCAGCCCATCAGGAGAGGGGATCCCTTAAGGGGCCTATGGTCTACCACCTTCCAATGCCAAACCCTTATCTTGGGCCTGTGGGGCAGAAAGCCTAGGTGGGACCCTCACCCCTCCACGACCCAACCCTTGCAATGGGCCTGTGGGGCAGACTGCCCAACCCTTGCTTTGGGCCTGTGGGGCGGAACCTGGGTGAGGTTTTTAGATGAACCACTTAAGGCATGGCTCACCCCTCCTGGTGGGGTTACAAACAGATTTGCAGAAAGTTCTATTCAATGCATTCATCGTTGATCTACTTGCATTTCCTCTAACTATAAAAGGAGCCTAACATGATATAAGTAATACAGCATGACAGTATATCAAAATACAGAAGAGATCCTTCATCATAACCTTCAGATTAATAAATTTCAACAGATTCAAATTAACTCAGTTCAATATATGCACATGGCTTCATTAGCATGAAGGAATAACAGAGTGCAGCACTTTACTTGAGTATTATTTATATCTATATGTTCAGATTTCAGGCAGACATAAATGCAGATCAAACATTATTAGAACCGATCAGAATAAAAGGGCCAACAGTAATGATCTAGGTCCCTTCTGGGACTACACAGTCCATCCCAGCCTAATGTCCATCATCAATACCGGGATACTAATCTCTAAATTCTGATCAAGAACGATTGGGTTTCAGAACATGTCCAAAAGCACATAGGTATTCTAATGCATAGAGACTGGAGATTACTCTTAATTAAACATAATACGCCTGGAGCCTGGATTACGGTTTTAAGCAGCATTATTACGTCTGAATACAGAACTAAATATTAGAACTAGTGAGTATTCTCACACAGAATACTGAAGGTATCATTATGTCACGACTTGGGAAGATTAAACATCAATCCTAAGTGAGAGAACTCACCTGATTCAGCCTGTCGGGTCTCCTACTGGAGATTCCATTGAAGACTTCTTCTCTATTTTCTTTATTCATTCATTGAGGCTCTACCAATCTATGACCACAGTTCACCTACTAAATGATATTGACTAATATGAGATTCTGAGTTACGGTAAGTAATACTACTTAAGTATCTCATGTGGCCAGTCCTGGGTGTTTGAGGCTCTGGGAGGAGCACTGAGGTTCAACGTCCTATAGATATACATTGCCAGAAATACTCCTAGAATCTTGGTTGAATGATGCTCCTTTGTTATGCCCTTACTTCCATATTGCATATAGTTATGAATAGTCAGCTTGTGGCTATCTTAACTCTTCATTAAGTCATATTATCATTAGTATATTGTTATTTAGTTGGTTGGGTCGGCCTAGGTCTTATATAGGTGTGTCTAAGTCGGCCTAGGTGATATCCTAGGCATAAATAGGTATATATAGGGGGTTGTGAGTCTTATTTCACCATCATATTGTGAATTGTGTTCTCATTAGAGATATTTGGAGGTTTGCCCCCTCAAAGTGGCTTGTTATTCTCAGTTATTATCAAGTAATTGCAGCATATTTCATATCATATTCTTCTATTGTGCAAGCTATTTCATAACATCCTTAGAGCGCTTTAGGTTCGTTGCTAAGATGTGTATGTGTATCTGCCTTTCTTTTGTTCTTAACTTGGTAGGTAGTCTGTACGGTGTTTCTTCCATTCCCCTTTAATCCCTTGATCTCTTATCCTATTTGTATCTTGAAGTCTCTCTGAAAGAATACACCATTCCTTAATGTCACTTGCCAAAGGGGTACTCTTGTTCATTCGCTACCTTTCCTAAGTAGATTTTAATTGATAAATGCTTATTATACTCAAGATAAACTTAATCGCCTTCTTTATAATCATTTCCGTAGTTGCCTTCCTAAAAGGATTCATTAACATTTTAACTAGATGCTTTTAATCATAATTTATTCTCCTTTTGTCTTTAGATGCTGCCTGGAATTAGTTCGAATCCTTTTAACTGCTGTGCATAGTACTCATAGTGGCTACCTGGTTAATTGCCACTGTATAATCGAGATTTTATATAGTAATATTAATTTGGTATGTTATTGGCCGTGGCTATGCTTGTCGGCATTCCATATAATCGGCCTCTTTGTTTGATTATCATGTCCCTCTCTATGTCACCAGCTAGCGGCTCTTTCAACAACCTGATCGATGTGCATTGTCTGTAAGATGTGAGTGCCAGGTCGACACCATGGAACTGAAAGGTATGGTTGGCTTTCCTTTGGCGAAGCTCCACTTCGAAATCTCTGGCGGCGGAAATGATGAAGGGTCCCGATAATACTTGTTGTGACGGTGAATAGAATTGTCTTTCAGGATAACTTCTATTGTGCCCGATCCTTTGTACCGTTCCTTTAAAATATTATGTTTGGTTATGTTGTGTGTTTTATCTTAATGTTTTCTCAATTGGATATTATATGCTTCCGATCTTAGCCTTATATTTATAAATTGATTTATTGTTTTATATTGACTTTATATGTTTTTAATATTTGCTTTATTTAAATTGTCAATATTATGATTAGGATAATTATAATAATGTTTCCATCATTAATTTGTATTATTTATTTATTATAATGATTATAATATCTATTATCATAATTCTCCAATATTGATAATTCAATAATTATAATATTGTTTTTATATATATTTAAATGTTAATATTTATATTTTATATCTAATGTTATTATTTATAGTTTGTAATGATATTCTAGGTTATCTTTATTTTATTATCTTATCTGGATATTGAGTTATAATTTATTTATTCCATATTATTAAAAATGGTTATAGTACCTAATATTCATACTTTGGGGATTACGATATTCATCGTATAATAATTATAATTATAATATTGTCTTCTAACAATTATAATTATAATGGTTTTGAATCATTAACATTTTTAAGTATGCCTTTGCTAGCTTAGTGTCTAATTTCGGGGACATGATAGTTGGGGTCATCCTCTAAGTACGCCAACCCATGGTGGATGGTTGAGGTCTGTCACATGTGGGCCAAGGGGGCATAGGAGGCCACTATTGGGCTTAGGAGGAGTGATTTTTGGGACACCCTGCTGTAGTTGCACCCCCAACCTCCCATCATGATGATTAATTGAGTCATAAGAAGAAGCATAATGGTTCTGATAAGGGGTACGGTGATAGGACGTCTCACTGGGCACACCACCACATATGGATGGCAAGAGGCCACATGGGGCCAAGAGGGGTGAGGCACCTGCTCTTGGGCCTAGGGTAGAGGGTTTCTTGGGCACCCTATCAAACCATTTTGCTCCAGGAAGAATGAATTAGAAACCTAAAAGATTCCAATATATTTATGATATGATATTTGTTTCTTGTTATAGATGTTTACTAACCTATTTGCAGGTCTTAAATAGGTAGTTGTATCACTAATCTTACTTTCCTTGTTTACTTTACATATTCAAATGAGAGCATCATATAATATTATCTTGTAAATATTTTCTAATTCTGTCTTGTAGGGACCCAATCAAGTTATAGATATTCCCTAAACCAAATTGATTATTTGAAATTGATAAATTAGGGCAGATTTAGGGGTTTTCCAAATTTGGGGACATTACATAATGAGGCTCTTATAGGTGTTGGTCATACAATTTTTCTAGTAGGTTATATTGCATTTAGTTCCTATTAGCTGGCTGCACCTTTCACTTCTGGTCATACCACTGCAATAATCATTTGATAGTTATTGTTGAATGCCAAAAATGACTTTTAGCACTAGTTTGTGTTAGGCATCACCCTATTTTGAGGTGCCATGATATCCTTGTTTCAGTTTGCAACTATGAATAAGTAAATCATGGTATCTATTTTGTCATGTCTTTTTTTTTGGATTAAAATAATTGATAATATTATTTAAGTTGGGCCTAATATTTGTTAATTCTAAGGGCAACTTAATGATATTATTTCAATTAAAGTAAAAGGTTTTTTAAACGCTAGCACTAAAATAAAAGTGTTTTTTAAACACTTAAATATAAAGAGTATTTTTAATAGGGAAAATAAAATAAAAATAAAATAAATAAATGGAGGCAAATCTAGCCTATTCAAACCAAATACATGCAAACCTCAAATGATCAAGTGATTTTGATGTTGATAGATTGGAAGTGATTGGTCAAAATTCTAGTAGCATAATGGTATGATCAAGATGATTCAATAGAAAATTGGACAGAATAGTAGTATCATAAAATTGGATTTAATAGGAATTTGGGCAGCATAACAATAGGATGAAAGAAGATGCTCAAATGGGATGAGAGGCCTCTCATTGATAGAATTTTCAAGAGGGAAATCAAAGGCCAAGATAGACTTGTTGATGGATGGTTAAGATTGATTGAGGATGAGGGTTTGGCTCAAATGTTGTAATTGTGTGACAAGTGCCACATGAGGGATAAGGGCTAGGTTTAGGATTTGATTAGGGCAACATCCTCATGTGAATGGTTCAGATTTGGAGATGTAGTATAAAATGGATGGATAAGATGTAAAGTTAGTTTGATTTTTGGTAAGTGTCTAGATTCAATGAATCTAGAAAAGGTCTTTGTTAGTCATGTGACTCTCAATAATTAATTAATTATTGCTAAAGGGTGATGTAGAAAGATAAATTAATTAAATAATTAACAAATATTTATTTAATTAAAGTGGAGGATAAGGGTGAAGGATAAATTAATTGAGGGGGATAAAGGTAAAGGATAAATAAATAAAATAAATAATAAATATTTATTTAATTAAAGTGGGGGCTAAAGGTGTGTTGGCGTAACAACTAGCACCTCTGGAGTAAGAGTTGGTACGGACAGCTATGCACACTACGCAATGAGTGCTCTTCAAATTAGGAGGGGAAGCTCCCTCGTTGTGCTTGACAAAAGTACTTGCAAAGGAAATAAACTAAACTAAATCCTGTCTTTTTGCTTCAGTTGTAGAGGTACAAGGCTTTCTCGAAAACTATATACGTTGCAGCTGAGTTTTTCTGGTTTTGCAGATCTACTATTTACAACTAAACTTAATAACTTAAATTCTATCCAGTTTCCTCAAGAAAACAGAGCATGAGGAAATGGAGCAAGGTTTTGACTATCAGACGATAAACGAGTTTAGATTCTCTACTTGAAGGCAAGGTGGCGCAACTATTATCTCAATCTGAACAAGTTTATTAGGCACAAAACAGATTTATCTAAACTATGGGAAGAATTTACCATGACAATCTCATGAAACCCTATGTGGCATAACAATTGATCATAATAGTAAAGACTCACAAAACAGATTTATCATCACAATCGCATAAAACCCTATGTGGCATAACAATTGATCATAATGGTAAAGATGCACAAAACAGATTTATCTAAAACTATGGAAAGAATTCACCATTACAATTGCATCAAACCCTACGTGGCATAACAATTAATCGTAATAGTGAAGACACATGAACAAATACCAAAAGAACAATATTGAGGGCAAGGTAGGCGCAGCATATATTTCTCTCTCAAGCAAAAGTTATTTACAAATGAGCAAAAGCTCTTATTTATATACATCAAGGTGTAGGGAACCCTAAAATCACCTTGAGTCATCTACAGTCTTGCAATGCATTCAAGATTTACTGCTAAGCCCTAATGAAGTAAACTATACAGTTAACTGGAAAACTACCATCAGTTAACCGAAACATCTAATCTAAAAATGGACAATTGTGCAAGCATGCACGTCCTTATTGAAAGCGAGTTAACTGGAAGACTACCATCAGTTAACGAAAACCCTAAATGAAACTCCAAGTGTGTAAAGCTGATCTCAGAATAGATATGCATGTGATGAAACAACGAGTTAACTTGAAAGGGTAACGCCAAGTTAACTCCTGTGTATAATGTCTATCCTGAGAGGTAGAAACTGAAGTTTATTGGTCGTGATCTCGAGCAACCAATCCCTCAACGAGATTGTTAACTGCATCACTATTTGGAGCTGAGACTCTGTCGAAGAATGCTATGTCGATGCAGCATATCCTCACCAGCTGTGATCTGAGACTGAAGTTCACCTCTGCTCCTCGTTGCCTTGTCGAACAATGCTGACATGACTGTAAGCTGAGTAACCTTGCAGCCAACGGTCTCCCCACTGAAAATGGTATGAATGAGTGCCTGGAGCTCTGACTGAACATCGGTAAGCTCAACATAGGCACCACCCTCGATCTCATACCGGCACGGTAAGCGAGATACTAGAGTCCTCACAAACCGGAGTGCACTAGTGACGTGCTCTCTACTCTCAGCCAACTCTGATGCCAAAGTCTCTTCTATCTTTGCTCTGAAAACCAATTGTGTTTTCCACGAGTAGATAGCCTCTCTATCCTCTGCATCTGTGACTGCATCATATGCCACACTCAGGTGAGCAATCATAATCTCATCCCGGGGTTTATTAATCGCCATATCCCGTTCCTCATCCTGAAGACGAAGACGGAGCTCTCGTGCATTGTACTGCAACTGATATAACTCTGTGAACATAGCACGGCCTCTAGCAACGAACTCCTCCCATTCATCCAAACGCTTGCCATATGCAACCAAGTGATTAAGTTGACTTTGCTCTGCTGGAGGCTCAAGCATCGGCAGGAGTGTGTTAATGGCATCGGGTCTATGTACAAGGCTAGAAATATACTGACGAAGCTGTCTGATTTCAGCCTTGAGGGCTGCTTTATCCTCTCCGTCCTTTAGTATTCTATCCCTGGCACTGTCTGTAGCAACCTATAGGAGATCAACCTGAGTCTGGCGTGTGCTACGACCAAGGTTGACTGTGATAACCTCGAAGTCCTGAGATTCCAACTCAGCCAAGTTCTTCCCCTGTGGAGGTACAGCAGTCTCGATGACAATCTCCATGTCAGTGTTCCTCTCTACGTGGACCATATTCTTGACCCTCTTGTCTAGCGCATCCTGGTAAATTTCATCAAAATTAGAATGATTAAGAACATAGGATGGCTGCCTCCTCTTCCTTCCTAGCTGAGCTTTGATCCAAGATTGGTCTCGGCTAATGCTACTAGAAGGGTCGGTACTAGCAACAGGAGGTTGTGACGAGAGTGAACGTGTAGAAGACCCACTGCGAGGTGGAGAGTCTAAATCCAATTCAATGAGAATTGGGGTTGGTGATGGTTCTGAAACTGGTGTAGAAACTTGAGGCTGAACCTCAGGTACTGGCGGACTCTGAATTGGCCTCTGAACTGATTCTATGATTGGCTGTCTGTTAGGCTCCGTGTGTGTAACAGTGGCAAGCGCCTTGCCCTTTGAATTGTTTGGCGCTTGACCTTTCTTGGGAGGATTACTCCTCTTCTTTTGTTTAGGTTTTGACGAGGAAGGTAGCGAAGGATTCACCACTATTGGCGGCTCTGCTCTAGGCACACTTACCCTCCTTGTCTTCTTGCTGTCGAGGTAAAGTATACTGTTCTGAATAACTCTACTTGACCTCTCTTTGACCGTTGCGTATTCCTTGGCGTACCAATCAACTGCCGGCAATGGTTGTGTATCGACCCGCTCTCTGAAAAACTGAGGAAGAACTGCTCCCTCATCATCTGATAAACCTCCCACATCTTCTGACAAGAAAACAGAAATCTATGAGAGAGAGAAGCGGCCGTAACTACGTCTGCGAACCTCGAAGTCATCTGCGCAATTCGCCCAGTAATCCTCCATAGAAGGCTCATGATATGTACCTCCAGCAAGGCGAGTTGTATAATGACTTGAAAGGTCATAGGCACGTGCTTCAACAAGATACTTAAGATGATATTTCTCAAGCTCTTGCCCTGCAATCTTGGCATCAATTGCCGACTTGCACCAATACATTCCAAATTGAAAAGGAAAGTTGAGAGATGGTCTGTGCCTGCGGCGTAGAAGACGATGAACATCATGCATCTATCTCAGGAACTCCTGAAAGATTGTCTTATCCGAAGGATAACGTGGAAGCATAGCTGGATTTCCTGTAAACCCGTATACTCGGATGTAGGTGTATGTTGGGAATTGAATAAACCAATCCGCCCATCCATCCATCGCTGCCCTAGCAACAGATATTTAACGCGTAACTCCCGCATTCAAATTTCACCGATAAGTCGTAGTGCTCGAACACGCTTTTGAAATG
>VDFB02008800.1:0-115252 GCA_007258455.2 Sequoia sempervirens | reverse complement strand
TGATTCTAACTAGATTTTCAAAGTTTATGTGTCCTAATATTTTATGCCATAACCAACTCTCTTCAATTTGGCCCATTAGACACATACCTTGATTATTGTCATTGCTTGATGTGTCAAGAACATTTTAAACATTTCCTTTAGTCCTCCTTCTAGCTACAACAACCTTTTCAAGCTTGTTTTTAATCTCACATCCCTGCAAAGTGAACAAGACATGATAACCACTTTCACAGATTTGACTAACACTTAGAAGATTGTGCTTAAGACCTTCCACATAGTACACATTATAGATAGGGGTGTCTTCATTCAAAAGAAGTGAACCTCTACCTTTAATTTGTATACTAGAATTATCACCAAACTTAACATATCCACCTATATAATCTTCAATATTTATGAACTTATCTTTTTCGCCAGTCTTGTGGTTATAACATCCATTGTCTAGGACCCATAAGTCCTTTTTCTTGGAATGAAAGGCAGTTTGGACTAACATAGTTTGCTCGATGTTGCTAACATTCTTAGGCTTCCAAACCTTTTTGATCTTTTGCTGTTTAGATTGCAGATCAGCTTTGCACTACTTAACAGAGTGCCCTAAAGCATTGCATTTAAAACATCTGATTTGGTTAGCAAAACCAAAATATTGCTTAAGACCAAACCTAGGTATTCTAGGATTCATAAGCCTACAAGAACTCACTTTATGGCCAAATTTGTTGTAGAAAAAATAGTAACCATAGAAGAAGGGATTGACTCTGTATAATGTTCTATTACCCTTTATGGACTAAACATGATTCTTACCAGATTCAGAGTGATTTGGACCTGAACCCTTGATTTCATAAGAGGGGTTTTGTTTGGATTATCAATTGAGCATTCACCCTTTTCAAAACCAACACCAGTTTTATCTTTATACAGCTTCTGCTTGCTTAGCATCTAGTTAAGTTTTAAAGTGCTTTCATATTTTTTAATTTCCTTTCTATGATAGACTACTTCTTGTTCCAATTTTTTATTTCTTGATCTTTTCAGCTTACAGTCACTCGAAGATAGTCCTTAATTCTTTTAACTTCTTCAAGTTGAGTTTTCAGAGAGACTATTTCTTGATCAGGTTTATGTTCTTGAGCAAGAACTTGTTTTTTGAGTTTTCTGACCTCTTTTAAAGCACATTTTAGTTCACTTTCAAGATCTACTTCACCTTCTTCAATATCAATGGTGTTTGAATCTTCTTGCTGAGTAATTTCAGCCATGAACAAGGTTTCATCTTCTTATACAGATGAATCTTCAGACTCAATGTTAGTTTCATCTTTGCTAAACAAACTTTTCTTCTTTTGAAATTGAAATTTCGTTTAGGTTTAAAGGCCTTCTTCTTGGGTTGTTTTCCAGATTTCTCATTGTCATTGATTTGATCATCATAGGGGAACTTTGCAGCAAAGTGACCTATTTTACCATAGTTAAAGCATTTAAAGGGAAGTTTTCCTTTATATTTTCCTGATCCCTTTTTAAGTTTTCTAACAAAATGGGATTCTTTAGAATCAAACAACTCTGACTCACTAAACTCATCTTTTTCTTTCTTGTCAGTGTTAAAAGCAGTTTCTTTTCCTGTTGAATTGTTTTTGCTAGTTCTCATTTCATAGGTAGTAAGAATTCCTTACAAACTATCTAGAGTGAGCATATCAAAATGTTTATTTTCTTCAAGAGCTGAAACCTTAGATTCAAATTTAGTCGGTAAGGTTCTAATGAGATTTGTAACTACATCAAACTCTTTAACCTCTTGTCCTAATCCTTTCATAGCATTAACAACATCATCAATTCTTAGAAAATATTCAACCACTTTTTCATGATCCTTCATTCTCATTTCTTCAAACTGATGTTTGAGAGTAATGATTTTTGATAGTTTGACTTTTTCTTTCCCTTGGTATATGGTTTCAAGTTTATCCCAGATTTCTTTAGCAACCTTGCAATGCATGACTTTAATAAACACATCTTTAGTTAAACCACACAAGACAACATGCTTGGCTATAACATTAATTTCATACCTCTTTTTCTCAGCAGGATCTATGGGTATTGAGGCTGGAACATTGTACCCATTTAACACAATGCTCCAAACATCAACATCATAAGAAACAAGAAATGCTTCCATTCAAATTTTCCAGAACACATAATCTGTTCCATCAAATAATGGAGCTCCAGTTATAGAGGCTCCTTCTTGAGATTGTTCCATCAAAACAGACTCCAAGACCAGGATCAATCCTAGGTGGTAAGACCTATCAAAGGACCCTACACTCTGATACCAATTGTTGGAGTTAAAATGACACTGAGAGAGGGGGGTGAATCAGTGTCAAAACATATTTGAACAATTTTTCATAAAATTAAACCATAGCTCAAATTTTATCTCAGTATTAAAATGATTAATGCATTCATAAGTTGAATGTAATCATTTAGAACCAGAATTGAGAAATGTAGTAACCTTGATCAATGAACAAAGCAACAAAAATCTCAGTAAAGCAGTGAGATCACATAAGAACAAAGAGACAAGATTTTTTTGAGTGGAAAACCCCCTGGGGTATAAAAACCACTCCCAAAATGCCTTGTAGGCTTAATCTTTTAATCAATTGTTCACAATGCCTTATAGGCTAATTTTTGAGCACCTACTCAAGGAGCACCAACCCCTTAATTAGATATATCAATCTCAAGGAGCGCCAACCCCTCAAATTATATTTCTGAACAATAATAATATTAGAGGATCTCTTTGTTTTCAAGTAAGCTCAAGGATCTCAATATTCTCATCTACCTAATACCCTAAGAATCCAGAAGTTGAATCCTTAAAATATTACATAGAGAAGAATTACAATATATCTATGCATCTTTTTGTTTTTCAAATTTTTGCTACAGAATTTTTCAATACGTTTCTTGATACAACCAAAGAACAAAATTTTAGAATTACAACCAAAAGTACTCACAGTGTTTTCAACACTGGTTTTTATATACATTTCAAGTATGTCTACCAGAGAGAGGTCTTCAAAGAATGCATTTTTAGAATGGAATCTGAGACCCTCTTGATGTTTTAAGAATATGTGCTAGAAGAGTAAATGCCTGCAAGAGTAACACCTGAATAGAAGGCTATAATTAAACATGTCAATGATATATCGCCGCTCTTTTTCATAACTGCAAGATTTTTTAACCAAAAACCCAAATCAAGTACAGTTCTCTTCATAATAAAGACCATTTGAAACAAATTTTAGAAAACCCAAATGCTAAAAACATTATTTTTGTATACCCATAAGCTGAAACTATAAATTCTGCAAAGAATGAAGGGATTTCAAAATTGCATCTGATACATTTTTTCAAAACCACGACTGCCCACAATTGAAAATCATAAACCCTCAAAGCACAAAGAATATTCTGTCATGTAACCATTTCATTTAAAAAATGAACACAATAATCATTGATGAGTGAGTCAAAATAGCATTTGCATAAATCTGATCATGCAAAAAAAATGTCTACAACCATAAAGAGATTTCCAAAAAACCAATAATGCCCAAGGACTACCATTTGCTAAATAAAAAACACCAAATAATGATACCTATTTGTGCAACAATCAAATAAATACCAGAGATTCGATGCCAACCATCGACTTCCATCAAATAATGATGAGCAATATGTAGATTGAGCTCTCATTTGCACAGAGTTCATAGTCCAACCAGCTTTCAAAGACTCAACACCTCTGGAATCGGCCATGTGTTAGCTACAATAGAGAAGTAGATTGCAATGGTGGCGGCTAGGGTTCCTTACCCAGCCAAAAACATAAACCAAAAATTTTTCCCTAACAAGCTTTCTTTTCAATCGATGACTTTGAAAAATTATAATGTGATTTGAAGTCCACTCAAAGTCAAGAAACATAATAATAATCAACTTCAAAACTGATTTAATTCGCTGTCCAAAGAAAATGCCGACCACATTATGACCATCAAGTAGCATGCTCAATGATAACACATAATACTTACAAGTGACTTTTGATATTTTTCAAAGAATCTCATAAAGTCGAGATAAGCTTATGAAGAATGATGGCTGTCAATGTCTTTTCGTGAAGTGAAATTTTAATGACTTTACCCATAGTTAAACATTTAAGAATGAAGCCCAAAAATCATTACCTTCTCTTATATATGAGACAAGATACCATTAGATGTCGATCAAGGCTCGTGCAAAAGTGTCTTCATATACATTGTTAAAATCATATGACTTAGATCAAAGTCATTTATCAAAACAAACTCACCAAATTCAATCACCTTCAAGCCAATTAAATCTGTGTGAGCACGGAAGATCATGAGAATGATATCGACCTTAAGTGCATAAGCAATGCAAATGTATATACCAATATGATGTATCACTGAAGTGAATTGACTTAGTAAAGAGATCATAGCAAAAAAATCTGATAGTGCTATCATATGATAATGACTGAATTTGCCAATGAAGCAAGCAAGGTGAATACCATGTGAAAGAGTATATGCAACAATAGTGATAATACAAACAAAAATAAGATATATCTTCACTTGAAGAACCTTCATACTGAACTGATCATCACAAACATCTAAAAGCATAAACAGTGAATGCCATCTGTTAGCACATGGAACTCGAGGCATCACTAAACAACAAACTAAATCAACTATGAAGGCACACAAGGTTGTCCATGAATAAGTGTAGAATATCAAAACCAACTGAAACCATCTGAATGTAAACCAATGCCAAAAGCCAACTGAAATCATCTGAATGTAAATCAATGCCAATGTCATCAAAGAAGTACCATAATAAAGCATACGGATCCAATCTGAGACAATCAACAACTAAAAGTGGTTTTGTCATCAAGGACAAACCATAAACACAACTGAGATCCAACAAGCTGTACTGTCATATCATTTGGAAAGAGATTTGCCTTGGAAAATGATAGATATTATTTAAAGAAGCATATGAAATTTTTCCTGTCATAAACTAACCTATTTAATAGTCCAAAAATTGATATTTGGCTAAGTTTGTCCAGACATAAACTAATCTATGTGCATAATTTTTAAGTTTCAATAGACAGGAAACACAAGTGGGAAAAAAACTTTTTAACTCACAATTGCAAAGGAATCAGAAATTCCATCCAATTAAATGGTTTATGTCTACATATAATATCTATTCTCCAATTTTCTTCTTTATTTTGATATTAGTTTTACCTCTCCACATATATATAAATGTTTCTTGCATTCTTAATTCATTGTGTCATGACCGATAAGTTCCATCTCAAATAATCAAAACCTTGCAGTTCTTAGCCTACAGCCTGCTTCTCTTGTTCAAGATTAACATAGTGTGCCTAAAGTTGTTCTGATTCTTGCAGCTTATGTAATTCATCCACTTATATTTTAGTTGAAGAAGACGCCATCGGATGTGCAAGCTATTTTCATTATCAATAAGGAATGCACAAAAATATGTGGAAGTATTAGTAAAACGAATGGATGATCAGACCTGCATATCCTCTATATATGCATGAGTGATATTATTTACAATTCGCCATGGGCCAGGGGATCCAACTGCACTTGAGTTAAACAAGATCCAGTTTGGATGTGCAAGATATCTTCATCAATGACACAGTATGGGCAAAAATGTGGCAGTCTTAAAAGAGAAATAACTAACGCTTCTACTTCCACTACGACAAACGCTTCTACTCCTGATGGCTGATGATTGCTTTCGCTACAGAAGAGATCTACTATATGGGCAATCTAGACTATTTAGCATACGAACACAACTGGGCGCTCTTAGCAAGATTTAAAAAATGCTTTTTTTTTTTTGGCAAAGAATGGCAAGGATTACCTGTTAAAAATGCATAATAGTGAAGATTGGCGAGGATTACCTGAGCAAAGAAGCGATGGCTTGTGAGGCTCCTCCAATCAACTAAGTCTTTGAAACACAAACCACTGCTACACATAAATTGTTGCTGCTCAAACATTGGGAAAGATAGAAACCGCTGCTACACACAAATTATTGCTGCTCAAAGATGGGCAAAGATAGAAACCGCTGCTGCTCAATATATGTGCATGGTTTCATATCAGACACACTTTAATTTCAGACGTTACTGACAGCACATTAATATCAGAAACTTTATTTAGCAGACGTTACACACAAAACTTTCATGCATTCAACTGTTGTGTGCCTGTCAATTTTTGCGTGAATAGTTTTTGTTTACACAGGTTTGTGGCTGTCACTGTAGGAAGCCTCTCGGCTTAATTAAACGAATAGTAAATACATTGCATATAATACTTTAATATTTAAAATATATAACTTAATTGATTAGATCTACTAATCACTAACAATACTTTTTAAATTAATTTACTTTATATTTAAACACGAGTTTTATAATCTCAGGCTTCGTCAACGTCCTTAGGCTATGGCCATGCAGCTGTGTATCCATCTTGACTCTGTAACACAATTCTATACATGTTTTCTAAAAAAGTCGCATGCAATACAACTGACTGCGAAAAATTCCAAACAGATGCCTTATTTTATTTTATATTTATAATTCATAATAGACGGCTCACCTTATCTCTTTAACAAAAATGGGGCTCTCCATCCTGAAAAAATTAAAAAATAGAGCATTCGCCATCTACAACAGTGTAGATCTACACTGTCATGTCTGCACGCGTTTCTATAACTGTTCTGAGTTTTAATGAGTCAAACTCTGGAATGTTTCGTAACGTTCCCCTAATATTCAGTACGTTTTAGAAAATTAGTTTTTTAAAGGACACTCTATCCACAGAAGATTTCCAAAGTTATATTCAAATCAACAATGGATAGTATTTTGGAGAATGTGATAACGCGCCGAGAAAGAGTCAGCATGGGATCCGATCCAATGGCGGTGTTTATGATCTAAATGCGTATATATACTTGTTCGCCATTGTTTGGGTGAAAAGAAAACAATCTAGTTCTCCAAAAACAAGACAGAGAAAAAGAAGAGCAGAGAAATATGGCTTCAATATGCAGGAACTTTTTGCATGTAACCATTATCCTATTGCAATTGGCAATTTGCCTTTCCTTTCAACATGCCGCTGAAGCGACATTCCACCTTACACGAACTTCAATTCACCCTCCATTAGGAAACTCGTGAGAAACAATCTGAATCTAAGGTTTTTTTATTGAAAAGCTTTAATTGTGTTCTATTTACAGGAAAAACTGCTGATTCCATAGGAAATCGTGGCATCTTAATTAGATGATTGAAAGTGGCAAGCTGTCTAAGCTCTTTAATCCCGTGAATTCACACCCATGTTTTAATTGCAGACTATTTCTGAAAGTGAATGCAACCGGCGTCCAGATTTACCGATGTGAGAAGGGCTCAAATGGATCTGAGATGATGAAATATAACCAAGTTGGAGCAACTGCAAAACTTCTCTCTCCTTATGGTAATCAGAAATATGTATCAGTGGGCTACCATTACTACCTTCCTCATCCCCTGGCTCAAGGAGCTCAGCCCACATTTTCATTCAGCGTGGTGGAAGGAGATCCTGTATCTGCCATCCCCGAGTCAACTGTTACAGGTATTGTATATTTTAATTTAAACTTTGCTCTATGTAAATATTAAACGTTTTAACGGTTCAACAATATTATCACATTTGTTTGCGTCTGGTTTGGGTGTTCCGTCTCTTGTGGGATTCATTTTGTATGCTTTTAGTTGTTCTGGTTTGTTTCTGTTATGATTGTTGTTTTGGTTATATTGGATTTCAGGGTCCCTTTTTTATTCCAAAAATATAATAATAATACATTATATTTAAGTGAAAATTCAATAAATAGGTGTATTTTTATTGTCTTAAAGCATTTCAATCATTTTCACCATATTTAAAAACCTCATGTTTTTAAATTGCTGACATGTTAATGTGGTTATAACAGTTAACGCAATCGGTAGAGAGAAAAGCACCAGTGAAGATGACATTGATGACTTGCTGCTTAAGGCTGTTAGTCATAGTGGGTATGGCCATGCAAGTGAGGTATCATATGTGCAACGCAGGCATTCCAAGGGCGGAGTTCCCCCCCCATTCTGTGAAGAAGATGCAAAAGAAATTCAAGTTTCATATAGTGCACAGTATTTCTTCTGGTCTCAGGATACATCCCCTGACACAGCAGCCATTCCTTCTGAAATAAGTATCGATTCACAAAATTCAATCCCTCTTTTTGGGTTTTATGGAGAAGGATATCAACACTACAGATTCAATGGTTCTTCCTGGATCAATTTCAATGCATCAGCTTTGCTGTATACTTCACCGGGACAACAAGTAGTGGGAAGACATTATTTTCTTGCACAAGCTGATGAGAAGGGAGGAGAGCCCTCATGGGAATTGTTGATGCCTTCTGCTCTTGGGAAAGTTAGAGTGACTGCCAAGTTAGTGAGTACAGTTATAGTAGATGAAGATAGTATCACTTGGAGCAAACTGGAGGCCACCAGTTATGCTACTAATCCTCCTTACATGTAAGTACACGATTGATATTTTTCTTCTGTTATTATTATTATTCTCACCATTTTACTCATGGCATTTTTTGCTCTTGAATATAATTGCAGAAGATCATATATAGAGGAAGTGAAATACGTGCAGAGAGTTTCTACTATTGGAGGACTTCCTCCTAGAAATGAAGACAGTCCAAATCCAGAAGCAGGAAATATATATTTGTCACCTTACTCGACAATTTATTGGTTCTCTACCAATTCCATTTCTTTGTGAATGCCCTGTCAAATAAGTATGAAATAATAAAACGTGCTGGATCCCAATGGAAATCCACGATTCCAATTCAACTTCTATAATATCTTAATTGCTCTATTTTTCCCATGGGTTTGTTCTTATTGTGTCGGTGCTATGTAAAGTCCAATAATTCGTGTAATAGTATGCTCCTGTGCAACGTCTTGACTTACCATTTTGTATAGATATTCTTTTAAAAATTTGAATAATTTTTTATAGTCATTATGATTTATAATGAATAATTTAGGCTTCATACAATCTCTAAAATATGTGGGATGAATTTGAATTTTTGGGGATCAAGTCTAAGAGTGATGCAATGTATAAGAGTGACTTATAAACTAGCATATATATATATATATATATATATATATATATATATATATATATATATATATATATATATATATATAAATTCGTCAAGAGTTATCATTATCGGCGCGTATCCACAATATCTTGAAAACTTAGATATAAAAACAACCTTTTTATTTTATTTTTTCCTCTTTTTGCATGCAAATCATTTCACATTCTAAAAGTAAACTAAATTCTAATTTCAAAAACGTCATAAAATATTTTAAGTAAACAAGCTTTTGATTTGTATCTTTTAAATAGGTTGTTAGGAGAAATAAACCTCTACTTCTAAATTTTTTAGTTCAATTGAATTTTATTGATCTTTAAATTTGAATGAAATTAAGAAAATATTTTGAAAAGCAAGAAAGATAATATCTTCCAAATAAATTAAAAAACAAAAATATAACATCCATTTTTCTCTAATTTTAAAAATAATTTGAAATCTATAATAAAAAATCATTTCTATTTTTTAATCAATTACACTTATTTTTATTCAATTTGTTAAATATAAATAAAAACATTATATAAAACTTCTAAAATATTGTAATAAATGTTTATTAGACAAATAAATAAGCCGTACAATACCCGATTAAGGGAGTAGTTCATTAGCAATGTGGAGTAACATAAATCAATGGATTGGTATTAGGACGGATGGTTGCAAACCTTGGATTAATGACATGAGACCCTCCAAACAAAGATGGGTGTTGGGTATTGTAGCCAAAAAGAATAGGAATGTGTTGGATGATGGGCATGGTTATGTCAAACATGTGAGAAGAGTGGGGACTGAGAAGACCAGAGCCAGGAAAACGTTGCGAATAAGGTCATGGTTGAGACTTGAACCACAGTTAATATCCTAGTGCCTCGCTACTTCACTCCAAATCCATAAAAAGCATTCTTTAATTGTCAACAAAATAACATAAATTTATGGAAGTAGGATACACATCACATACAATTTTGTGAAATATGCATGCATTTGAGAATAATCCTCTCATTTTTTGAAATTAAGCATGTAATTAAACAATCACAATCCATGATAATCACAATTGATTTCAAGATAATTGAATCATTATAAACAATTATACCTTTGACGCAAGGCCAAACTGTACACCTCTCCCTAGTAGTTGAACCATGCCAAAGAACCAGCTCTAATAAATCCCCTGTTGGAAAATTAATTTCTCCCACCTAACAAATCTTCCAGTGATTTCTACAACCTATGCAGTTCTAGAAATTTCTAGCCTCTAACCCATAAGCAATAGGTGAATGCATTAAATGCACATGTTGACATTGTTCCAGACCTTTCTCATGAGCTCTAAACTCTTCCATAATCTGGAAACTTGTGTACACCTCTATAAAAGAGGACCGGTGTAAAGCTTTTTGTAAGTAATAGAAATGTGCTGCAGCAAATGTTAAGTAAATAAATTGTGGTTGTTTTAGTGCTTGTGTTTTGTCTGCTCTCTATTTCTCAATATGGTATCAGAGCCGATGGTGATGGGGCTAGCAGATTGATCGTGGGTTGCAGGAGATCACAGACAGCAGCTGAAGCAGAAGATTGCCAAAAAAAGCTGTAGCTACTGGTTGTTTATTGAAGAGTCAGTCATAGTTTTTCTGAAGACAACGAATCCTCATTGAAGTCTGATTTGAACCTGCAACCACCTTAGAAAAGGAATTGCAGCCTGGGAAGGATGAGAGTGGATTGAAGTTTTGAACATCTTGAAGGAAGTTGCTGCTGGTTTTTGAAGACAGATTTTAGCCGCAGTGCATAAGAATATAACAACAAACTGCTTTGTAAAGTTTTAAGTAGAAGAGGCAATTGAAGATTGAAAGGAACACAAATTTGTGGGAGAACCGAAGATTAAAGATCTTGAAGGAGATAAAAATGCAGTTTTGTTGGTGTTAAATGAAGGTCGTAGCCAAGTCACTCAACCATGTCAGATCTACAGTAGCCAAAGGAATATGAAAGTTGGAGTCACCTAAGTGTAAGAAGCCACAGATGAGGAAATCTGAAGGAGAAAGAAGCTGCGAGCTAGTCAAACAAGGCACAGAGAAAAGAGGTGGACCGCTGTTTTGTTTTGCAAATATTACTGTCATGATGATTGCAATGTTTTGAAAAGGGTTAGAGACGACAGCCAAGGATTTGAGGAAAGAAAGGTAACTGTTATTTTTAATGAAAAGATTGATTGTGTGTGTATTTTCCTTTAAAGTGGAGTAGAGCAAGAAGAAAAAGTGGGTTAACAAGTTGTTTCTAATAATGTTGTTTATACAAGAAAAGGAAGTCATAGAAAAGATAATGTTGCAGGGTGTTCATAGTTATGGATTATTGATCTCTATTTTAAAATTGTAGTGGATAAAGTGTTGTTAATCTTAAGAAGAAATTGAAGAAGAGTGAAGGTAAACAGAGAAATCGGTGTAGCAAAATCAAGGAGAGTTTAAATTGTTTGAATCAATGGGAAAACTTGGTAAAAGAGTGTTAAAAGAAAAAGAAAATTTAATTTGTGAGAATGATTTTTTAAAGGAAAAAATTAATGAACTTTTGAAAGATTTGTGTCAAGTTGAGGAGAAGAATAAAATACTAGAAGAAAAGTTAAAGGTGGTTGATGAAGTTTTAGAAATTTTGTGGGAAGATAGTAAGAAGAATAAAGAGTTAGAAGAAAAATTAAAGTTGTTTGATGAGGTTAAGAAAAATAATGAAGATTTACAAAAAAATATAAAGAGATTACATGAAGAAAATTGTTCTCAAAAAGAAGAAATATCAAAGTTAAAAGAAGAAAATGAATGTTTAAAGTCAAAATCATTAGTTTGTGATGTCTCATGTTGTCCAAAAGATTTGAATTGTTCGGTTGATAAATCAATTAGTTTATGTGGTATGGCTCAAATGGTTCATGATGAAGAATGTAATAATGAAAATGATAATGTGTCTACAAATCTTGATAATTGTCATGAAAACAATGTTGGTTTTAAAATTATGAAAATAATGGGTTACAAAGGTGAAGGTTTGGGAAAACATGGGCAAGGAACAAGAGAGCCTATTCAGCCATTAGTAAGGCCAAAGTATGAAGGTCTCGGGTATGTCACAGGTAAGGAGAATGATACTATAGGTCCAAGAAATTTGTTCAAGAAATGAAAAGTGTTGAGTGTACACATTGCCATAGGAAAGGACATACCAAGGATAAGTGTTGGGACTTACACCCTTGTAGTGTGTGTGGTTTAAAAAACCATTCTAAAAAAATGTGTTGGAATACAAGTTGGAATAATGAATATATGAAAGAGTGCATGAAAATGAATTGTGGTTGGAATTTTGGAACAAATTCGCAAAAGATGACTGGTATGTTCAAAAGGTTGTTCAGATACAAGTGTTCATATGTCAAAGATAATAGAAATCAAGAAAAGCTACATCTAAATTTTAAGTGATTTGAAGATTAGCTAAAGTTGAAGGTACATGAAGCTAAGATCAAGTTCATGATTGAGAACAAAATGAAACTAAAATTATTGTGCAGCAAAGTGTAGTAGCCTACTTCCTAAAAAGGAAGAAATTGGATTGCAGATCAGAAGATCAATGAGCAGGAAAGGAATTTGCAAACAAGAAATTTGAATGTTTGATGGTCATCACTGAAAAAGTGATTGTAAATGGGTACCTAACAAGGCTTTAGGCTGGGACCCATCCTTTTTATCATAGTGATTTTACAGATTTGAAAGACAAAAATGATAAAATTAAGTGTGGTCGAAATTAAGGGGGAGTGTTGGAAAATTAATTTCTCCCACCTAACAAATCTTCCAATGATTTCTACAACCTACACAGTTCTAGAAATTTCTAGCCCCTAACCCATAGCAATAGGTGAATGCATTAAATGCGCATGTTGACATTGTTCCAAACCTTTCTTGTGAGCTCTAAACTCTTCCATAATCTGGAAACTTCTGTACACCTCTATAAAATAGGATCGATGTAAAGCTTTTTGTAAGTAATAGAAATGTGTTGCAGCAAATGTTAAGTAAATAAATTTTGGTTGTTTTAGTGCTTGTGTTTTCTCTGCTCTCTATTTCTCAATATCCCCAATAGCCATTGAGGAACTGGAGAGCCTCTTACATGATGGCGTTGAGCAACTGCTTTGACAGACATGTATGCATAAAGTGGATGCAAAGGCAAGGCACACATTGTTTGACATGATGCCCAAAATAAATGTGGTATCATGGAATGCCAAGATTGAAGAATATGCACAATGCAGATTTGTTGAAAAGGCTTAGAAGCTTTCAAGCAAATGCAATTAACAGGTGTAAAGCCAATTTTCATACCGTTTGCCCAAGTCCCTGATGCATGTGCCGAAATGGGGGTTCTGGAAGAGGGAATGGAACGTCCTTCAGATTTTTACAACACTTGGTGGAGGGGTTGACACATTGTCTTGTATGAATATAAAACAAAGATATCAAATCGATTATTTTTTAAATCTATTTTAAATTTGCTTGAAAAAGTGTCTACATACAATGAATGTAGTTATGCCATCTGCATGTCATTTGAACATCAAATTCAAGCTAAAGAGTTTTTCCCTACATTGAATTTTTCTTTTTGGTGGATGCCATTGTAATACACCTCTCGGCGTAATTAAATTATTTTAATACAATGTAGACTTTTGTAACTTGATTCAATGTAAAAGTATATGGACTATAATATTTAGAAATATCTTTGGAACACTTGTCACATTGTTAAGGTCAAGTTCTCTTAGGTCAATTCTCAACATTTGGAATTTTTTCAAATATAGCATTCCCAAGCATATAAATTGTCTATATTGATTTTGATTTTTTTAATCATTTAGAAATTGAAGTGTACACTTTAAGGATTTCTCTTTGTTCAAATATATGAATTAATTGCACATTGAATGTCTTTAAATACCAAGACATAATAATATGTCACACAAATGTGTACCAATTTGACTTAATATGACCTGTGGGAAAGGACAAGGGTCAAGAATTTGGATTAAAAAATTTGACATTTTGGAGTCGGTTGAACCTCTTAGAAGCAAACTTACATGCCTTAAGATTGACTTAGGATAGGAAAGTGAAGATATCAAGGTGGATTAAATTTTTGAATATTTATGAGAGCATGGATGCAATAAATGACTAATAATGATTTAAATATATGAGAATGAGTGCAACAAGGGATGGGGTAAAGTCAAATATATGGAAGTAATTCTAAACAAATATACAATGAAATTAGATAAAGATTATAGAATGAACCATACTTAACACAAGAGTAATATGTGGATGTATAATTATATTAACTCATTCCATTGGATGCATATTATATTAAGTCATTCCATCAAAATAGATCTAGAATTATATAAAAAATTGGTTTGAATATGTAAATTTCACTATTACAATATTATTTTTTTAATAAAATATAACAAGAATTATAAGACAAAAAGATTGCAAAAAATTGGAAAGAATGTTTTCTAAAGATCTTTATACATTTTCTATTTAATGAAGAAAAATACATGATGATTAATCTATATTATTAAGAAAAATTCTAATAATTTTTAATAAAAATTTTATTGTAATTTTACTTCTTTTTTTTAACTTTTTTTTTTTGATAAAGGGAAAATGGGTTTTATAGGACCCAAAACCACCAAGTTTACAACAAAAGAGAAAGGACTAAAAAGTCCAACAGAAAAAATAGGCTGCACAAAAGGAAAAAACCAAAAAAAGCAGCAGCCACCCGCAAAAGACCAGGAGGGTTAAATAAAAAACCAGCCGAAAAGCCAACAAAAATACCAACCACGCAACTAACCTAGAGTCTTCATAACAAACTCGGTCTCAACCTCCAGGTTTTGCATGTCCTGAACACCCTTCTTGAAGGTTTGAATCATTTGCAGTGTAGGAGGAGCCTTCATCTTCAAATTAGCTCTGGTGCTCTTTGAAATACCAACATCCTCATCCTAGTTTTTATCATTGACCTCTTCCGGATCAACCACCAAAAACCCCTGTTAAGCTTTGTCCAATTTTTTAGTCATGGCATTGATGATGATGGCATTATGTCTTGCCATCTTGTTGTTCTGCTCAGCTATAATTTTAATAGTATTTTTCACTTTATCCAACTCAATTTCAATCCTTCTGTCCATGCTTGCTTGATTCTGGGTTTCTTTACTAGCACCATGATCTTTTTGCTCAGCCTATTTCTTTCCAAGTGTCGTAACCTTGGCTCCCATTTCTTCTAGTTTATTTTGAAGGGCCCAGTTTTTTATTTTTAGCTCATTGATTTCATGAAAGATCCATTTCAAAAATCTGAAATGGTTAGCAGCATTATTCCTAGCTAAACCTAAGACATCCATAGTGGGTTCCCTTTCAAGGTTGAAGCAAGTTTTAGCAGGGTCAGAGGTTATAGGGGAACCAATTCTAGCATCTCTTTCCAACAATGGGACAACAAAGGATGAAGTATTGTTAGCACTAGAATCCTCAGAATCAGGAGAGTCTTCAAAGTATGACAAAAGGTTTTTAATCGGTAGATTCTGGCCAACACTTTTGGTTTTAAGGGTAGAACTTCCCAGCTTAGGTGTAGTGCAAGCTTTCATAGAATGGGGGTTAAGGCATTCGTTACCAATTTGGAAAGAGGACACGCTAAGGACCATCCTAACTGGGCTCATATTGGGAAGATTCCTCGAGCAGCTGGGTTTGGTATCATCCTCCTTAGAATCAGGAGGGGCATCCAAATTAGCAGGGGAAGGCATATTTTGATAATGTTCAACAATTAACCTAATCAAGCCAGTATGCAAAATAGGATATCTTTTTGGGTTTTTCTTGTGATCATCCAAACTTTTTCCCAAAGAACAGAGAAGATAGTAGGGAATAGAAACCCTGACCTTGTAGTGGAAATGGTTAAGTAGGGTAAAGTGATAGTCATAGAGCCTGGTGAAGCGACCATCCACAGTAATGTACTCCATGATAACACGCAAAAATTTTCTCCAAAGTGCTTTTATGGTATCAACTTCAAAGTAGCTGTTAGAAATTTTCACCAGTTTCATTCTTTCCTTCTCTTTCTTCGAAAATCTGATGACCACTTCATCAGAGAAAACCCTTTCCCTAAAAAATTTGTGTCCATCAATGGACATTCCAGTAATTTTAGCTATAAGGTTTTCATCAAGCTCGACTTTCCTACCAAAAAGGGTAAGTTCCCCGTTTTCCCAATTCTTCTCAAAAAGCTCAGTAGCCTCCTGATTAGACCCATGGAGTTTTTCCAAAAAAGGGAGTAAACCCCCACTTTTTACTTTGTTCCATGCTTTAGTAATTTTAGTATGCATCTCAAAGCTGTCTAGCTCAACTCTTTTCCTGTCTCCACCCATTTTGGCAAGTACAGTGGGGTAGACAGAGATGAAATCTTTACTTGAAATGGTCTCGCCAAATCTAAGAGCCCACAAAGTGTGCCAGGCAACCTTACAGATTAAGTGACTAAGCTTGGTCCCATACAATTTAATGATTGTGATATAATTACCCCATCCTATCATCATTAATGAGGTGACATGCTTCTTACCCATGTGAAGCATCATAGTTCAATAAGGCCTAGACATTTACGCTTAATTCACTAATATTCTAAGCCAAGTGCACTATCCTTTGCTCCTAACCCCTTCATTCACAAAAAAATCCACCATAGCATTGGCTTCTCTATATGCGTGCGAAATCTTTATATTATCAAACTTGGCTAAGGTGAGATAGCATCATCAATCCAAGACTTAATAGTCCACGAGGGGGGGGACCTACCTAAAAGACAATCAATAATATTTTTGGAATCCCCTTCAAGCCAAAGGTTTTTAAAATTTAGACTATGGGCCAAATTTATAATATGAAAAGCTCCAACTGCCTCAGCTCGGTGATTGGTTTGAGATCCAAGGAGAGTGGTAGTCACACCTAGAGAGTTTCCAAAGGAATCCCTTATGACTCTGCCGCAACCCGCTACCCCAGGATTACCTTTAGCCGCACCATCGAAGTTGGCTTTGACCCAACCATTAGGTGGAAAAGACCAGCAAACACCCTCTCTATTCTTCTTAGCTTCTTTAGGGGCACAGGGAAAATCAAGACTTATATTCCACTCCTTAGCAACCTTAAGATCATAGGATGAGTGAGCCACTTTCTCGAAGTTGCTAACCTTCTGAGAGATAGCATTGACATTTTCTTTCAAAAATTTGATTATTTTATCAAAAACAATTTCCATCGGTGCTTATTTATCTCTATAAATTCTATTGTTTCGTTCTTTCCAAAGACCCCAAGCAACATGAGGGAAAGAGAAATGCCACAAGTACCAAAGTACAAGATTGTGAGTTAGGGCTTTCCATTGAAAGAAGAAATCTTCAATAGACAAGGGAAAAACCCAAGATAGTTGCCAGTAACAGATTATTTTTTGCCAAATTGAGGTAGCAAAAGGACAATGAAGAAATAGATGATGCACTGACTCTGCCTCCATCTTGCACAGAAAACATCTATTAGGTATTTGAAAGCCATGTTTGCAGAGGTTATCAATCGTGAGCACCTTATTTTGGAGAAGGATCTAGAAAAAGATGTTGATTTTAGGGACTAGATGTTTGAACCAAGCCTTCAACCAAAAGGGAGGAGAAGCCTAGAAAGAAGTAAGCCTAGAAAAAGTAGACGAAACAGAATAATTGTCCAAGGGTTCATCACTCCAAACAAGACGATCTTTCATCTGATTAGGGAAGATTCTGACATCCTGTAAAGAAGACTAAATAGGAGCAAGACCCTGACTGACAAGGCATAGATCCACCCATTTTCCATCCACACGATAGTCTTTCACATATGATCCAAAAAGAGCTTTGCAATTCTCAATCCACCCACTAAAGGAATCAATTTTTATAAGGGGCTCATTAAACAACCATCTATCCTCCAAGAATCTTGTTTGGTTTTCACTTCTAGCTTGCCAACCCACTCCAGATTCAACAACTTTTCTTCCATTCATCAAATTATTCCAGAAAGTTGAGCCTCTGGGAAGAAGATGGGATTCTTTCATAATTATAAGGGATCCATTACTCTCCAAATATTTTCTTACTAGGATATTAGTCCATTCCCCTGAGGACAAAAATATTCTCCAAATTTGTTTAGCTAGAAGAATCTTGTTAACCATTCTAATTTTTCTAAGACCTAAACCTCTGGCCTTTTTGGGTCTGCACACGAGATCCCATCCTATTAAAGGAAGTCTTTTTTTCTTCAACACTCGACCAAAGGAGTATTTTTTGAATATTTTCAATAGCATTTGTAAACTTAGCAGGGATTTTGAAGAGGCTCAAAGCATAAATTGGAAAAGTCTAAAGAGTAGCTTTGAGGAGTTGAAATTTACTCACTTGGCTTAACAGAGCTCCTTTCCAGCTAGCAAGCTTCTTACTGAACCTCTCAACCAATGAGATCCAAAAGGATTATGGGGGTTTTAGGCTTAAGGGTAAGCCCAGATAGGTGGCAGGCAGGGACTCCACCCTGCAACCAAGGATTCTAGCAAGATTTTAAATTTTTACCCTTCGAGACATAAGATTTTCCCAAGAGCATAGTATCATCAAAAAATAGTTGATGAGAACAAATCAGATTGCTTGAGGAGGGTTTGAGACTAAGAAAGGATCTATTATCGATCAACCTTTGCAAATTTCTTCCAAGACTTTCTGCCATAATAGTGAATAAAATAGGAGAAATAGGATCTCCTTGTCTTAGACCTTTGGAACTTTGGAAGAAAGTCGTGGGAGATCCATTTACCATTACAGATATAGAAGCTGTAGACACAAGTTGTTTCACCATTTGAAGAACCCTATTGCAAAACCTAAATGCCTTTAAAATTTTAAACAAGAATTTCCAGTCAACTCTGTCATAGGCTTTTGAGATATCAATATTTAACAGAAAGCCTTCAGTCTTAGATTCAACCAAGGAATGGATATTCTCATGCACCATGATAATAGAATCAAGGATCTGTCGACCAGGGAAAAATCCATTATGTTGAGTTGAAATCAGAGTGGGAAATAGAATTAAGAGTCTAGAAGTCAAAACCTTCAAGATGATTTTATAGATCGAGTTGCAGAGAATTATGGGTCTGAAAGCCTCAAAGTTCACCACACCAGGCTTCTTAGGAATTAGAACCAGAAAAGTAGCATTCAACTCTTTTAGGAGACTTCTGGATCCAAAAAATTCTTTAACAACATTCACCACATCTTCTCCAATAATCTCTCAAAACCATTGGAAGAAAAACATAGGGAACCCATCTGGACCTAGAGCTTTACTCCCTTCAAAGGAGAAAACAACCTTCTTAACTTCGTCATTGGTAGGAATAGCAGACAATATTGAGTTATTTTACTAATTGATCACATTAGGTATAGCCTCTATTAAATGATCCTAATCATTTTGGTTATTTTCATCATTCTTAGAAAGAAGATTTTTAAAGAATAAAACAACATGCTTTCTGATGTCCTCCTCCTCATGCCTAATACCATCCACTTCAATTTGAGAAATTATGTTCACCACCTTGTGTTTTGAGGCCAACAAATGAAAGTACCTAGTATTTTTGTCACCTGCAGATAACCGTAAAGCTCTAGATCTTTGTCTCCAAAACTCCTCTTTTCCAATAATATCATGCATTTTAATAAGGAGCTCATTCTCTTTTTCCTTTATATCATTCAAATATCCTTCCTTCTGGATTTTGTTTTGAATCTCCCCCAGACCCATCTGAAGATCAAATTTAATCCTGAAAATGTTCCTAAAGGACTCTTTTTTCCATTTTTTTAGGTTGAAGTTAACTTCCCTTAATTTTTTAGCCACTCTAAACATAGTTGTGCCAGAGATACTTATATTCCGCCATTTCCTAATTTATTCTTTAAAAGAAGGATGAGAAAGCCACATTTTTTCAACTCTGAATGGGATATTTTTCTTTTTCTTTAAAGGCTCTACAACAAAACTAATAGGGAAGTGGTCAGAGCCAATCCTAGAGAGGGCTTTAAGAGAACAATAATAGTTAAAGAACCAGTGATTAGAGATTAAAGATCTATCTAATCTAACCTAGATAAGATCCATACCCTTTCTGTGATTCGACCAGGTATAGGAAGCTCCTTGCAAATCCAGATCAATGAGCGCTGGTTGTTGATGAAGCTCTGAAGATCCTCTTTACTCTTCGCATTGATCTGGGATCCTCCAAATTTTCATTCAGTAAGGGAGTATTAAAGTCTCCCATGACAACCCAAGACTCTCTATCAAAAATCCTCCTAAAGGGGGCCAACTCCATCCAGAAGGATTTTCTGAGACCTTTACCATTGGGGGCATAGATATTTGATTGGATCTAGCTGAAATTATCCCTAATATGGGTGAATCTAGTAGCAATATGGTTCGTACCTTCCAAAATTGGATCCCATTTGATTATATGACTATTCCAGAAGGTAACAATTCCTCCTGAAGCACCATTCGAGTTGTTTCCATGTGTACTACAATGCTGAAACAGTTTCATCTTTTCCACTTTTTCGATGAAATTTTAGTTTCCTGAATAAGGAGAATATCAAGCTTGTGATCTCTAAAAAAATTGTACAGAACATCCTGCTTGTATAGATTATTAAGTCCCCTGATATTCCAAGACATGATCTTCATGAGTTACCAGGGGAGTTGAGGCACTCCATGATGGTTTTTTGAAAAACATCCACAATATCCTAAAAACTATTATGCTCTCTTGTCCATTTAATAGACTTTTTCCCTCAAGAGTTCTTTGTTGCTCCATATAGTCTACCTTTGCTTTTGATTTGGTAGAAAAGCTACTTGTAGTCTTCCATTGTTTGTTTTTATTTTTTCTTTTTCTTTGATAAAACCTCTTCTTGACTATTTGTCTCTTTACTTGACTCACATTCCTTATCAGTAAGGATTCTTTGCTCCTAGGGTAAAGTCTCCATGATACCATTCAAATGAAAGGTTGAATATTTTCTAGAAAGTTCAGAAGAATGGTCTTGATTACCGAAGGAGTACTTAACTAGTTCCAAGGAATTAGGATCCGTAAAGTGATCTACACCCGAAGGAAAAAAACCTTCAGAGGAAGGGAGAAGAAGAGGGATTTTCAGCTCCAATGACAACCCCTAGATAGGAATATCCTCCAAACCAGGATTCCCATCTATTTTCACAACTGGGCTCAGCTCTTGGGATAAGGGGCTAGCTTCCTGACTCTGCTTTTCCTCACCAATCGTCTGATCCTCACACGCTTCTTTTTCCTTGATTGTTAAGGTATTCTCAAAATCCTTACTCTGGAGTTCCTGTGGAACCTCACCATTATTTCCCATATCACCATCAGCCTTATTTGAAGTGCTTTGAACATTATATTCTTTATTCTTGAGGCTTTCTCCTTCTAATGTATTACACCATATAGATTTCAAAGAACCAGTTGGTTTCTCTTTCTCTTTGGTGGCATTTAACGGACATTTCTTAGCCCAATGCCTAGATTTTTTGCATTTGAAACAAGCAAAAGGGATAGTTTCAAACTCTATGTCCTGCGACCAGGATCCCAGCTTCGACCGAATCTTGATTGATGAGGGAAGGTCAAAATTCTGAGAGACCCCTACACATATTCTTGCAAATACCAACCTCTTTCTAGCAACTTTCATAGAATCAATAGAAAGGAGCTCTCCAAAGGAACTCACAATACCATAAAAGACATCCTCATTCCAATATTCCAGGGGAAGGCCCAGGAGTCTGACCCATACTGGGACATTCTCAAAAATAGAGTCTGAGAGGTCCAGATTAGAAGACCATTTCTTTAGACCCGGGGATGATTTCCCTATAACCCATGGACCACCACTTCTAACAACCAAGATATCCTCTTTGCAAGTGAACTCAAACGTGAAAAAGCCCTTTGGGAGAGCTGCTACTCAAGCTTTTCCATTAGTTCTCTATTTATTTTTGATAAAATTCCTGACCACTTCAATGTTTGGTCTAGGGCCCATAAATTTCCCCACCAGGGTTCTTTCCATTAAAGCAATATTATGATCAATTAATAGATCTGGCATATAAATTGCAAACTTACCTTTATCACGGTTAGAGATATTTTGCACCAGAGGGAAAGATGATTTTCCATTTGGTTTTACCCAAAACAGAGAGGTCCAGGGTTTGTGAATGCCTCCAATGTCACCAGTGGTCCCCACCACACCTTTGGATTTTTCATTGTTTTGACCGATAGGGGAGCCCACAAGATTAGCTGCCAGAATATCCTTTCCTCCCGGATCCACCAGGATTTTGTTTATGAAGTCCGCATCATCCAGATCAGCCTCACCTTGCTTCTTACTCAATCCCAGTGCCTATTCCACCTGTGATTTCTCAGATCCTGCCCTGCCTCCATTTCCAACACTTGATTTTTCAAAATCCTTGTCAACATCTTAGAAAAAAATGGAAAATGTGAGGGTGGACTTAAAAGGTTTAGACTTGCATGGTTATTCATATCATAAAAAAATTATCCCTTACTTTAAAAGCATTTTTGGGTTGAGTATGAAATGCTTGCTTCACACATTTTTACTTAGATTAATCTTTGGGTTATACTTGATGCTATCATACAATTTGATATTTATTATTTTCTTTGGAAGATAATTTAGTTTTAAATAAATTTTTATAATATGATAGAAGTTAATGATTCATGAAATGTTTTGATTTGGTTATGATAATTTTCTTACAATAGAGTTATATCTCAATTTTCAAACTTATCTCCTACTAAACATCTTAACTAGTTTGCTAGACTCATATTTACTACTTCTATTTATCCATCATTCTATTGGTAATATACTGAACTAGATTTTAGATCTATTTTTCCATTTTTCCACAATCTCTTCCAAAAATAACCTATAATATATTTTTCCAAAACTATACTCCATAGTAATTTATGCAATACTAGAATCCCTTTGAAAAAAAGGGCCAATAATATGTATAGCATCATGTGTCTTCTCACATCATGGAATAGAATGCATCATCTTAGAAAATATGTCTACTAGGTACAAAAATATAAAATCATGTCTTCTATTTGGTTTTGGTAAAGTTCTAATATGAAATCCATGCTTATATCCTCTCAAGATTTCTTTGGTACTATTAAAGGTTGATATAATCCAATATTCTGACTACTTCCCTTTGCAATCTAACAAGTCCTACAATATTGAATAAACTTCCTTACATCCTTATATATTTGAGGCAAAAAATAATTCACTTACTAAATCCACTATCTTACCAATGCAAAAATGTCTTGTTAATCCTCCACTAAGTTTCTCTTTGATCAAGTTCTCTCTCATTGAGCTCCTAGGAATGTACAACTAACTCCTTTAAATACCATGCCATCTTGAATGAAGTAATCTAGCCACTTATATCTATTGCAACTAGTTCTTTGCTTGCTCTCCAATATTTCACAAAGTCTAGATCATCCTCTTACATGTTTTTGAGTTCTTCAAAAACCATTATTGCTACCCTCCTTTCTATCAACAAGTTCCTTCTTTTACTCAATGGACCTGAAACCTTATTTTATTTTATGCCCCTATACTTCAATGTAAATGTGTAACTCTACATGAACTCTACCCATCTCATATGTCTTTGATTCAACTTGCCTTGACTTCATAGATACTATAAGGCTTGATGGTTAGTGTAGAACACAAATTATTTTGGAAATTGATAATGTATTCACTTCTTCAAGGATTGAACTTGGCATAGGAATCTTGGTCATGGATTGAATATTAATTTCTTACATCATTTAAATTTTCAATGAAATAAGCTATTAGTCTTCCTTTTTTTCTCAATATTACTACTATTGCACTTTTGATCACATCACAATCAACCTAAAATATGTTTTAAAAATTAGTCAATGCTAACATTAGTTGCTCTTTTACCTTTTTCTTTAGTAGTTCAAAAATATTTTTTCCTCTTAATGTCCACTTAAATTCCCTTTGATCTCCCCTCATTATTTTTATTATTGGTATGAATATGGAACTAAAATTCCTAATATAATTCTTGGAAACTTACCATTATATGAAAATATCTTCAACCTCTTTAATGTTTGAAGGTATTGGCAACTCAACAATTTATGTTACCTTCTCTAGCTCCATCTTCAATCTTCTATGAAAATGACAAAACCTAAATATACTAGCTCTATCCTCATGAAACTATATTTCTTGATGGTTATTAACAACATTTCATCTAGATCAATATATTTGAAATAATTTCTCAATGTGCTACAAATATCTTCTTTGGTCCTACTAAATTTAGAATATCATCCAAGTAGCCAATAACAAAATTACCTAGAAATTTATTTAGTACCTTGTTCATCATTCTCATGAATTTACTTGGTGTGTTGGTTAACCCAAAAGACATGACAAGTCACTCATAAAAGCCCTCATTTTTCTTGAACATAATTTTCATTCATCACCCTCTTTGATCTTGATTTGATGATAGATCCACTTCTTAGGTCAAACTTGATGAAATAATTTGAAACACTCAAATAATCCATGATGCATCCATCCTTGATAATGGGAATCTATGCTTGATTGTGATATTATTAGTATCTACCAAATATATGAACATCCTCCATTCTCCATCCTTCTTTAGTACTAATACTAGTGGTACTACACATGGGATTAACCTTTCTTTGATTAACCCTTTCCTTATAAACTACTATACCTATTAGTTTAGCTCCACATTTTTTACTAGTTTCATCCTATGCATTTATTTGTTTAGAGAAATAGCTCTTGGTATCCTATCCATCTAATGACTAATGCTTTCCAAGACTACTAAAAATCCTTATGTAAAATTAGTTGACATAATATCTTGCTATTCCCTCGGTAATTTAGTTACTTCTTTTTTTAGTGGATCTTCTTCATTTATGGTGGTATTCTAAGTGTCACACTTCCTTGAAACAAATTGAAAATGCATGTTCTCATGTCTCATTCCATCCAAACATTTCCTTCAATCTACCAAATATATTTTGGCATACCGCATACTTGAATTTTTCCCTCTTCCACCAAAGTTATAAGGATATTCCCTTTTCTATTTGAGGTCATAGTTTAGGTATTGTTTCTCTCATCATAAATCTCCTTGTCATATTTTCATGGCCTTCCCAATAATATATGACATAAATCCATTGACATATCACATAACACTTCATCATTGTATGACAATATGTGAAATTTCACTAAACATTATTTACTGATGTAAGTATCTTTCTTTCATATTGAATCCATGAGATCCTACATGGGTTTGGATGTTTAATCCTTTGTTTTTGATAAAGGAAAAAATGGGTTTTATAGGGACCCGAAACCACAAAGTTTACAAAAAAAGATAGGAAAGGACAAAAAATTCCAATGAATAAAATAGGTTGCTATAAAAGAAAAAACCAGAATAACCAGCAACCAACCAAAAAAATCCAGGAAGGACAATAAAAAAGCCAGCCAAACGTAGAACAAAAAACCAACAACTATTCTAGAGTCTTCAGAACAATCTCAGTCTCGGCCTCAAGATCCTGCATATCCTGGACACCCTTCTTGAAAGTTTGAATCATTTGTGGCATGGGGGGTGCCTTCCTTTTTAGATTAGCCCTGGTTCTTTTCAAAATCCCAATGTCCTCTTCGTAGTTTTTATCTTTCACCTCTTCCAAATCAACAACCAAGGACCCCTGTTGAGCTTTATCCAGTTTCTCAGTCATAGCATTGATAATGATTGCATTATGTCTTTCCATTCTATTATTTTGTTCAGTAATTATCTTCATAACATTTTTTTAGTTTTTCCAAATCAATTTTATCCTTCTATCCTTACCCACATTGTCCTGGATCTGTTTACTAGTTGTGTTTTCATTATGCTCTTCAACCTTCTTGCATAACTCAAAAACCTTAGCTCCCACCTCTTCCAATTTACTCTGAAGGGCCCAATTTTTTAATTTTCAGGTCATTAATTTCATGAAAGACCCATTTTGACATTTTGAAATGGTCCACAACATTACTCCTAGCTATGCCTATAAAGTCAACAGAAGGTTCCCTATCAGGATTGAGGCTACTTTTAGCAGGTTCAAAGGCTCCAGGGGACCCAGTTCTTACTTCTTTGTCCATCGACGAGACAACAAAGTCCAAGAATTATTATTTGTGATAGAGTCCTTAGAATCAGGAGAGTCTTCAGAATATGAACAAGGTTTTTGAGAGGGAAATTCTTTCAAACACCTTTGGCTATGGGAGTAGAGCTTCCAGGCTCAGAAGCAGAGCAAACTTTAACAAACTAGGGGTTATGGATTTGGGTTTTGTTGCCAATTTGGACAGCTGGCAAATTGAGGGTCATCCTTTTCGGACTCATATTAGGGTTGTTCCCTAAATGACTAGGTTTAATGTCATCCTCCTTAGACGCTGAAGAGGCATCCACGTTAGCAGGGGCTGACATATTTTTGAAATGTTCAAAAATTAACCTTATCAAACTAGTATGTAATATAGGATATCTTTTAGGGTTTTTCTTATGGTCTTCTAGACTCTTTCTTAAGGAACGGAGTAAATAGTAGGGGAGAGAAACTTTGACTTTATAGCAAAAATGATTGAGCAAGGAAAAATGATAGTCGTAGACCCTAGTGAATCGACCATCCAGGGTGATATACTCCATAATGATGTCGAAGAAATTTTCTCCAAAGAGCTTTAATGGTGTCAGCCTCAAAGTAATTGTTGGAAACTTTCACAAGTTTCAATTTTTCCTTGTCTTTCTTTGGAAATCTAACCACCGCTTCATCAGAGAAATTCCTGTCCCAAAAAAATTTATGTCCTTCGGTGGACATACCAGTCACTTCAGCAATGAGATTTTCATCAAGCTTAACTTTCTTGCCGAAAAGGGTAATTTCCCCATTGTCCCAATTCTTTTCAAAAAGCTCTGTAGCTTCCTGATTTGACCCATGGAGTTTTTCTAGAAAAGGGAGTAAACCCCCACTGTTAACTTTGTTCCATGCTTTAGTGTTTCTTGTGTGCATCTCGAAGCCGTCTGACTCAACTCTTTTTCTATCTCCTACCATTTTAGTAAGCATAGTAAAGCAGATAGAGACAAAATTTTGGTTCGAAATGGTTCCACCAAACCTGTGAGCCCACAAAGCATGTCGAGCAAGCTTACAAGACAAGCTAATTAGCTTGTCCCCATGCAATCTAATGATAGTTATGTACTTACCCCGTTCTATCATCATTATTGAGGTGACACACATCTTTCCCATGTGACACATCATAGTTCAATAGGGCTTGGACATTACCACCTAAATCACTGATATTCAGCCATGTGTGCTATCCTTTACTTTTAACCCCTTCATTCGCAAAAAATTCTGCCACATTATTGGATTCTCTATAGGAATGGGATATCTTTATATTATCAAACTTAGCTAAATTCGAAATAGAATCATCAATCCAAGGCTTTATGGTCCACAAGGGGGGGCCTACCTAGAAGACATTCAATAATATTTTTTGAGTCCCTTTCAAGCCAAAGGTTTTTAAAATTTAGACTATGAGCCAAATTTATTACATGAAAAGCTCCAACAACCTCAGCTAAGTGATTAGTTTGTGAGCCAAGGGGGGTAGCAATCACACCTAGAAATTTTAAAAAAAGAATCCTTTATAACACGGTTGCATCCTGCCGCCCCATCAAAGTTGGCTTTGATCCAACCATTAGGCGGAAAAGTCCATAAGACACCCTCCCTATCTTTCTTAGCATGTTTAGGAGCAAGAAAATTATAACTAATTTTTGATTCCTTAGCAATCGTAAGATCATAGGAAGAAAAAACCACTTTCTCAGTGTTACAATCCTGTTGGGGGATTGCATTGAAATTTTCTTTCGTTAATCTTATTATTTTATCAAACACTATGACCTCCGAAAATTCCTTATTTCTATAAATTATATTGTTTTGTTCTATCCATAAACCTCAAGCCACATGAGGGAAGGAAAAATCCCACAACTTCTGAAGTACTGGGTTGTGAGTAGGGGCTTTCCATTGAATGAAGAAGTCTTCAATTGACAAGGGGAACACCCAAGATAATTGCCAGTAACAGAGAAGTTTTTCCCAAATCGAGGCAATAAATGGACAATGAAGAAACAAATGACAAACTGACTCAACATCCATCTTGCAGAGATAACATCTATTGGGTATTTTAAAACCTCGCTTACAAAGATTATCAACCGTGAGCACTTTGTTTTGAAGTAGGATCCAAAAGAAGATGTTGAATTTAGGAACCAGGTGTTTGATCCATGCATTCAACTAGAAAGGGGGAGAGCTTGGGCAGAAGACAGCCTGGAAAAAGCCAATGAGACAGAGTAGTTGCCCGAGGGTTCATCTTTCCAAACAAGACAGTCTTCTATATGGTCATGGCAAAGTCTGTTAGCCAATAGGGATGATTGAACATGATCCAAAACCTAACTAACAAGACACAGATCCACCCATTTTCCATTCTTCCAATAATATTTAACATACAAACCAAAGAGAGCTTTACAAATCTCAGCCCACCCACAAAAAAGTTCAATTTTGGCAAGGGGCTCCTTGAACAACCATTTATCATCCTAGAATCTAGTTTGGTTTCCACTCCTGACTTGCCAACCCACTCCTATATCAACCACTTTTGTACCAACAATCAGGTTATTCCAACATGTTGAGCCTCTGGGTAGAAGATAGGATTCCATCATAATTATAAGAGATCTGTTATTCTCCAAATATTTGCTTGTCAGGATATTAGTCCATTCCCCTAAGGATGAAAATAGTCTCCAAATTTGTTTAGCTAGAAGAGTCTTATTAACCATCCTAATTTTTCTAAGACCTAAACCACCAACCTTTTTAGGCATGCACACTAGATCCGACCCTATTAAAGGCAACCTTTTTCTTTCTTCAACACTCGACCAAAGAAATATTTTTTGAATCTTTTTAATAGCATCCACAAACTTGGCAGGAATTTTAAAAAGGCTTAAAGCATAAATCGATAGATTCTGAAGAGTAGCTTTGAGGAGCTATAATTTACTGGCTTGACTTAGCAGAGCTCCTTTCCATCCAACAAGCTTCTTGCTAAACCTCTCAACCAATGAAATCCAAAAGGACTCTGGGGGTTTAAGGGTTAAAGGTAAAACAAGATAGGTGGCGGGTAAAGACTCCACCCTGCAACCTAGGATTTTGGAAATTTTATTTAATCTATGTTTAGGAGTATTAAAGAAGAAGAGAGAGCTTTTTTGTTTGTTAATCAGCTGGCCAAAAACCCTCCCATATGCATCCAACAGATTTTTCAAAGTCTTTCCCTTCGAAATAGTAGATTTTCCCATGAGCATGGTATCATCAACAAACTATTGATGAGAACAGATCAAATTTTTAGAAGACGGTTTAAGACCAACCAGGGATCTTTGATCTATCATCATTTTCAAATTTCTTCCCAAACTTTCAGCCATAATAGTAAATAAAATAGGAGAAATAGGATCTCCCTGTCTTAGACCTCTGGAGCTTTGAAAGAAAATCAAGGGAGATCCATTAACCATAATAGAGATAGAAGCTATAGAAATAAGCTACTCCACCAACTGAAGAACCGTGTTGCTGAACCCAAACACCTTTAAAATTTTAAACAAAATTTTTGAGTCAACTCTATCATAGGCTTTCTATATATCAAGCTTTAAGAGGAAACCTTCAATCTTTGACTCAACCAAGGAATGGATATTCTCATTCACAATGACTATTGAATCAAGGATTTGTCTGCCAGGGACAAATCCATTCTGTTGAGGTGAAATCAGAGTTGGCAATAGAATTAAAAATCTGGATGTCAAAACCTTCGAGATGATTTTGTAGATAGAGTTACAAAGGTTGATGGTTCTAAAAACATCAAAGTCCACAACTCTAGGCTTCTTAGGAATAAGTACTAGAAAAGTAGAATTTAACTCTTTTAGTTATGGAACCAAAAAATTCTTTGACAGCATCAACCACATCCTCTCCAACAATCTCCCAAAACCATTTCCTTAGAAATAAAATTTTCTATACTACCACTATCAATGATAACTTTGCAACACTTATCTCCTAATTTACACATTGTTCTAAATAGACTTTTCTCTTTGTAAATTGGTTCCTTAGGTATTTATGTTTGCAAAAAATCTCTTCTCATTACCAATGATTCGTCCTTATATTTTTCTACTAAACTTCATGATCCAATAGGTTATTCCTCCACATAGGTTTCCCTTGCATTATTCACTATCCTTTTGCTATCACTTCCTTGGTAGAATTCAAATAGCTTATGTCCTCCATAGATCCACTTTTGAAACAAGTTCACTTGAATGGTTTATTATCAAATCCATTTTTTCCTCTCTGATATCCTTCTTTGCATTATGTATTATTGATTTCTTTGCTATTGTGGTAGAAACTTACATCTTTTAGTGATATAAATTATTTCATCTTTCTTTAGTGTGATATGATATTTCCTCCTTATTATATCCTAGATATAAATTTTCCTTGCCACATTGTGACCGACCTCTCTAGAATCTACCACCTCTACCTTTTTTCCTATGTTCAAATATCTTGTTGGAATATTCCCCTAGTTTCAACCTAAACTAATATGCTTCTTCAATTGTTGTAACTCTCACCAAACTTAGTTCTTCTTGAATGCTTCTTCTTAGTTCATTCATGTATGCACAAATTTCTCCTTGATGCATTCATTATGCCTAGTTCTAATTATTATCTTGTGAAATTATTTAGTGTACTCCAAACTCCTTCACCAACTTTTTCATTTTTCCTTAGGTTTTGCAATCTCTTCAAAAATTCTAACTCATAATGAATAGATATGAATTGATTTTTCAATTTTTTCAGCATCCTATCCCATTTTATAATATTTTAATTTTCTCTCCTATTCCTATCTAACTAAGCTTCCTTCCATCAAATAGTAACATGTCCTAAGTCAACTTGGTTTTTTCAAATCTCATCCTTTCTAGATCTTTAATTTTTTCACACTCAAAGTATTATTCCATATCATTTATCTAGGTAATTAGTTTCTTAGGATTCAAATCACCCACATAGTTATAAATCCTACTTATAAGTCTCTTATAAATCTTGAAAATAGCTTTCAACATTTTTATCTAATCTTATTCTTCTTCTTCTAGGGTTTCTTCATCCTAATTTGTAGTTTGAGCTCCAAATTCATCATCATCAATATTATCCTCACATCTAGGCTTTAGACCCCTTCCCCTATCTTCTTCTATACCATCCAATAAGACTTTCAATGTCTTCATCATTTCTAACAATTTTGGTTATACCATACACTCTTCTTGGTGACACCTTTCCTTATATCTAGTGCAACTATCTCAATTTGGCAATTCATCTACAAAAAATTATGACTATCTCATAGTCAATGCTCTATTGGTAACTTGTAGGCTACCTTAGTTTGGTGATATATTGACACATGGATATGTTGGAATGTCTTTCCTCCCAAAGGATCCAAATAATCGCTCTAATACCACTTGACATAGTCATGGATGGAGAGTTCGAAGAAAGAACTATCTAACTAAATAAATTAGAGTTAACACAATGGAATTAACATTGAATAGAAAATCAATTTATTATTGATTCAATAAGAACTATCTAACTAAATAAATTAGAGTTAACACAATGGAATTAACATTGAATAGAAAATCAATTTATTATTGATTCAATATCATAGAATAATTACAAAATGGCTCACTAGCCTACCAAACACTTATTACAAATTATACTATAAACACTAGCAATTGAGCACACTTCTCAAATGTTCTATTTCTAATATAATTTTACTTCTTATGCTCAAAATTCTAAGCTTAAGGCTATATTACAAATGAATATTTAATAGATATTTATATAGTAGTTTTGTGCTTTAGGAATGGTCTACGTTGGTTGCAAGATGTCCCAAAGCTTGATGTTTTATGAAATATGTTGGTTAGCCTAAATCCATTATTGAAGCTCTAAGAATTAATTAAATCTTATGTGGTTCCAATGGAAGGTTCCTTTGGTCCCATACTACCTTGTGAAATATTTATTTCCCAACAAGGATGCTACTGGCAAGGGATGTGACATATTATTCCTAAAGACAATTTTCTTTTCTCATGTATCAATTATCAAAAACAAAGATTTTTTACTTCCTTAACAACATAAGTCTTTATTTACTTTTTTTTTTTTTTTTTTAATAAATAAAATAAATGACAAGGTCTTCTATGTGATTTATAATAATAGATGCAACCCCCTTCTCCTTCATACAAGGTCTAAAGTAAACATCCACATATGCACTCCAAATTACACATGCTTTCTATAATTCTAAGAAACTCAATGATTGTAGAATCAATGTTTATAATATTATAGTCAATGTAGTTTTCAAGTTTCCTGTAACTTCTTGTCCAATTGATAAATCAATTTCTATTATAATTGCTTATTAATAATTTTATTAGCAAATACATAAATAAGTGCAATTGAAATTATTGCATTATTACAAATAGAAAAAAGTTAAAACATAGTACAATCATCCAATAATAAATGCAATCCCATGTTTTTTCTTTTTCTTCTTCTCTAATTAAAAAAACAATTAAGGGAATAGTAGATACATTGCATATAATATTTTAATATTTAAAATATATAACCTAATTGATTAGATCTACTAATCACTAACAATACTTTTTAAATTAATTTACTTTATATTTAAACACGAGTTTTATAATGTCACGCTTAGTCAACGTCCTTAGGCTATGGCCAAGCAGCTGTGTACCTATCTTGACTCTGTAACACAATTCTATACATGTTTTCTTAAAAAGTCGCATGCAATACAACCGATATGATAGCGAAAAATTCCAAACAGATGCCTTATTTTATTTTATATTTATAATTCATAATAGACGGCTCACCTTATCTCTATAACAAAAATGGGTCTCCATCCCGAAAAAGTTAAAAAACATTGGCCATCCACAACACTGTAGATATACACTGTTTAGCTGACGCGTTTCCATAACTGTTTTTGAGTTTTAATCAGTCAAACTCTGGAATGTTTCCAAATGTTCCCCTAAGATTATTAAATCAGAAAATTAGTTTTTTAAAGGACAATCTATCTACAGATGCTTTTCAAAGATGGATAGTATTTTGGAGAATGTGATAACGTGCCAAGAAAGAGTCAGCATGGGATCCAATTCAATGGCGGTGTTTACGATCTAAATGCGTATATATACTTGTCCGCCATTGTTTGGGTGAAAACAGTCTCAGTTCTCAAAGGAAACACAGAAAAAAGAAGAGCAGAGAAGTATGGGTTCAATATGCAGGAACTTTTTGCATGTAACTATTATCCTATTGCAATTGGCAACGTGCCTTTCCTTTCAGCATGCCGCTGAAGCAACATTCCAGCTTACACCAACTTCAATTCACCCTCCATTTGGAAACTTGTGAGAAACAATCAGAATCTGTGGTTTTTTCTTGAAAAGCTTTAATTTGTGTTCTATTTATAGGAAAAACACTAATGATTCGGTAGGAAATCCTGGCATCTTAATTAGATGATTGAAAGTGGCAAGCTGTCCAAGCTCTTATACTGGTCCAGAGTCAGCTTATCTCGTGAATTCACACCCATGTTTTAATTGCAGACTATTTCTGAAAGTGAATGCAACCGGAGTCCAGATTCTCAAGAAGAGCCCAAATGGGTCTGGGATGATGAAGTATAACCAAGTTGGAGCAACCGCAAAACTTTACTCTCCTTATGGTAACCAGAAATATGTGTCAGTGGGCTACCATTATTACCTTTCTCATCCACTGGCTCAAGGAGCTTAGCCCACATTTTCATTCAGCATGGTGGAAGGAGATCCTGTATCTGCCATCCCCGAGTCAACTGTTACAGGTAATGCATATTTAATTTAAACTTTGCTCATTTAAATATTAATGCTTTAATGGCTAAACAATAATATTACATTTGTATCTGTCTGGTTTGAGTGTTTCATCTCTTGTGGAAGTCGTTTTGTATGCTTTTGGGCCAGTCTGGTCTCTTTTTGTTATAATGATTATTCCGTTATATTGGGTTTAATTGTCCCCTCAAAACCTGATTTCTACCTTTGAAAATCCGGTAAATAATTGTATCTTTACTATCAAAAATTTGCATTTGAGTGCTAAATTATTTGATATTTAAAAATAATTCTAAAAGCATTTCAATCATTTTCACCATCTTTAGAAACCTTTTGTTTATTAATTTCTGACATGTTAATGTAGTTACAGTTAACGCGATCAGTAGAGAGAAAAGCAAGAGTGAAGATGACATTGATGATTTGCTGCTCAAGGCTGTTAGTCATAGTGGGTATGGCCATGCAAGTGAGGTATCATATGTGCAACGCAGGCATTCCAAGGGCGGAGTTCCCCCACCATTCTGTGAAGAAGATGCAAAAGAAATTCAAGTTTCATACAGTGCACAGTATTTATTCTGGTCTCAGGATACGTCCCCTGACACAGCAGCCATTCCTTCTGAAATAAGTATCGATTCACAAAATTCAATCCCTCTTTTTGGGTTTTATGCAGAAGGATATCAACACTACAGATTCAACGGTTCTTCCTGGATAAATTTCAATGTATCAGCTTTGCTTTATATTTCACCGGGACAGCAAGTAATGGGGAGACACTATTTTCTTTCACAAGCAGATGAGAAGGGAGGAGAGCCCTCATGGGAAATGTTGATGCCTTCTGCTCTCGGGAAAGTTAGAGTGACTGCCAAGTTAGTGAGTACAGTTGTAGTAGATAAAGATAGTATCACTTGGAGCAAACTGGAGGCCACCAGTTATGCTGCTAATTCTCCTTACATGTAAGTATATTATGATTGATATTTTTCTTCTGTTATTATTATTATTCTCAACATTTTACTTATGGCTTTTTTCGTCTTGAATATATTTGCAGAAGTAGATCATATATAGAGCAAGTGAAATACGAGTATAGAGTTTCTACCGTGGGAGGGCTTCCTCCTAAACATGAAGACACCCCAAATCCAGAAACAGGAAATATATATTTGTCACCTTACTCGACAATCTATTGGTTCTTTGCCGATTCCACTTCTTTGTGAATGCCGTGTCGACTAAGTATGAAATAATAAAATGTGCAAGATCCCAATGGAAATCCACGATTCCAATTCAACTCCAAAAATATCTTAATTGCTCTATTTTTCCCATGGGTTTGTTCTTATTGTGTCGGTGCTATGTAAAATCCAATAATTGTCTATATTTAGCTATAACAGTTGTGGGTTTAATAGTATGCTTGCAAAGTCTTTGACCTACTATTTTATATAGATATTCTTTTTAGGTCGATATGGTTTTTTTTAATGTTTGCATATAATTTGATTAATTTAGGCTTCATATAATTTTAAAAATATTTGTGTTTTGAATTTGAACTCTTTGGATCAAACCTAAATATCATGTGAGTGATTTAATATATAAGAGTAACATATAATCTATGTGATCATCTTGATTAGATGTATGAGTGTATGGACAATACTATATAGAACTACTTTTGAAGTTGTTACCAAATTATTAAGGTCAAGTTCTCTTTGGTCAACTTCCTTGATGGACTAGCTCAATGACATTAGGAAAATATTCAAATATAGCATTCCCAATCATACAAATAATCTATATTGGTTTTGATGTATATTTTGAGTTTTTAAATCCTTTAGAAATTGAAGTGTACACTAATAATTTCTCTTTGTTCAAACATATGAATTAATTATAGATTGAACACCTTTAAATATCAAGACATGATAACATTTCACATAAATGTGTACCAAGTTGGCTCAATATGGTTGGTGGGAAAGGGAAAAAGTCAGGAATTTGGATTAAAAATTATGAGCTTTTGGGGTCAATTGAACCTCTTATGATCAAACCTCCATGATTTGAGATTGACCTAGGATAGGAAAGTGAATATAGTAAGGTGGCCTGGATCAAAGTTTTGAATATTTATAAGAGCATGGGTGCAATACATGGCTAATAATGACAAATATATGAGAATGTGTGCAACTAGGTAGGGGTAAAGTCAAATATATTGAAGTGGATGTAAATGAGTATAAAAGTCAATTAGATAAATATTAGTGGATGAACTAGATTTAAGGAAAGAGTATGTAACATGTGGATGGATAATTATATTAATTCATTCCATTGAAGTAGATCTATAATAAAATGAAGATTTCAATGAATATGTAAAATTCCCTTATATAATATTTATTTTTGAAATAAATTATAGGAAGAAATATAAGACAAAAGATGTAGAGCTAGAAAGAATGTTTTCTAAAGAACTTTGTAAATAATCCAATTAATCTAGAAAAGAGAAGAGCTTAAATGTGTAAAGAAAAAGATGCACTATAAGCCTGTACAATAGAAGTAGTGCATATACAATTTGAAACAATAACAAAATAAATTTACAAAACAAAGACAATACACAATATTTTCACCTAGAAAAACTCTTTTAGGTAAAGAACCATGACACATGCATAGTAAAAAAAATTACTATTACAAAAATCAATTGATCATCCTTAACCATGTGTGGATATAAATAGACACATCAAAAATTATTTTAGATATTGCATGAATAATATAAAAGATAAACATTTGTTTTAATCAATAGTTAAAATAGAAAATATCAAAGTAAATTCTTAAAAAAATCATATTCCATTGAACTAATGACTAGCCCCATCTCAACTATTAAACATGGAAAATATACAACACTTGTTTTGTTGGTGCAGTTGTGAAGCTTTACTCTCCCTTTGATAATGAGAAATATGCATCATTGGGATACCTTTACTATCTTTCTCATCTCCTGGCTCAAGGAGCTCAGCCCATGCTAAACGGTTATGTATTTGTTGGAAGAAAAGAGGAAACAAACAAACACTTGGATAAAGAAGAAGAAGGGAATACAAATTAAAGCAAAAAAAATAGAGTTTATATATTCAAAAATTATTTTGTTTACAAAATAAACATAGAGATTTTTATTTGTTCCTTACTTCTACTATTACTTTGTACTATGGTTTCATTTATTTTTTTGACATGTTTTCTACTTATCCTTCTTAGCTCTATTCATTTACATATAAGACAATAATTAATGTCACCATCTCTTTCCTGATGCTTAGTGTGGGATCACAACCAATTTTACTAAAACCATCACTAAGAAAGGATGAATCAATTTTGTTGTACCATGCTTGAGGTGCTTAATTGATTTCATAGAGATTTTCCTCATATTGTATACTTTTTCTTATTATCTTTGGACTTCATGACAAGGTGCCTATTTGACATATAGTTCTTTTTTTAGTACTTCATTCAAGAAGGTAGAGTTCATATCCATTTGGTATACCTTCCACTTGTACTTGGTTGTTATTGCTAAGACAACCTACATGGTCTCCATTATTGCAATGAGAGTGTGTGTCTCATAATAGTCTCTTCCAAGATACTATTTGTATCTATTAACAAGAAACCTTGATTTATGCCTATCAATTCTCCCTTCAATAGTGGTCTTTGTCTTATGTACCCACTAACTTCTAATAACTTGTTTACCCTTGGGTAACTTGTTTACCTTTGAGAAATTTTTTTACCCACATTATTCTAATAACTTGGTCTTATAGTTCCTCATCTATGGCCTTACCCCATATTTTGACATCTTTTATGACTTCTTCAAAATGTATCGGATCAATTTGAGAAAAAAATATAGCAAAGTTTATATTTTCATCAAGGCCATCATACCTTATATTTTTATAAATCCCCCTCACTCTCCTTATCTTTCTTGGCATTTAGGAAGTGAGCATTGGATCTATACTACTATTGGATTTTCTTGACTGCAAAGTATGTTGTGATGCCGATGAAGAATCAAGTGTTGTGGACTTGGTTTACCTTACTGATTTGTAACAACTTTAAATTTAATGTTAGAAATTCTCTCTTCATCTCACCTTTTACATCATCTATGGGTATTGTTAAACTAAGATACCCATGGAAGTGTTAATTGTGCCATCCCATGATTCATTTTCAATGAATCCAACATCCTTGCTAATGATAATATTCTTAGTAATCTAGGGTTATACAACCAATATGTTTCAAACTCTTTATTATAGCTAATGATGATGCATTTTTCTCATCTATCATCAAATTTATTTATTTTATCCTTTGAAAAAATACATGTCATGCACCCAATGATCCTTAGATGCTCCACATTGAATTTATTGTTTTTTCATGCTTCTTGTGGAGTCCTTTATTGTATGACATTTATATGAATTCTATTTAGTAGATATACCATTATTTCTGTAAAATCATCCAAAAATAATTTGAAAGTCCCTTGGACTCCAAAATGCTTGCAACTATCTCCTAGATGGTCCTATTCTTCCTTTCAACAACTCCATGTTATTATGGAGTATATTTGGTTGGGAATTATTTCTCAATACCTTCATTCTTACAAAAGTTTAAAAATTACTTTGAGATATTCTCTCTCCCTTTATTATTTTTTAGGACTTTGATGAAGTGCCTATTTTTTCTCAACCAAGGCCTTGAACCACTTAAATTCTTAAGGGATTCATATTTATATTTTAATATAAATAAACCAACTCTTCCTTCTATAATGATCTATGAAGGTCATGAAGTATTCATTCTTAGATAGGGTAAGAGTTTACACGGGGCCAAATAAATTTGAGTGAACAAAATATAATGGTGCTTTTTCCCTCCTAGACTTCACTGATTTGAATGACTACCTATCTTATTTTCCTAGGATGTAGGCCTCAAATTTTCTATTTAGATCTACAATTATTTGTAGCCCCTTAAACATATCTTTCTCACATAAAAGCTTTATCCAAAATCACATAAATTATCATACCTTAAATTCCAAAGTCTAGATGCATCGTTAATTATTGTCTTGAAGGATGAATAATATGACACTATTGTAGTGTTCATGTACTTGGAAGGTAAAACTACAAACTATGCCAAAAATTCAAGTTTCATCCTAAATAGAACATTTTATTTCTTGTTATTTGGACAATTTTAAACTTTTTTCTTCCTCCCATCATTGTCAAATATTGTGCACTCTCCACTTTTTTTAATCAAAAATATATCATTTTTGAACTAGTTGTCTAATATTAAAAATAATGTGTTTTATGTCCTTTAGGCATAATATGTTAGTGTAGTATTAAGTTTTAACTTAGGGTTAATCACGTAGGTGGTTTTTTCCTGTATTGGGTAGTTGTTCACTTGTCACATATTTCATGCCATTAAAAGGCTTGTATACTATGTAATTTATCATCTCATCTAAATATATTTTCATCTCTGGTGAAATAGCATAGTGCTTCTCTCGTTTGTGAAGATTTATTTGCAGGTTGTAATCCTAGGAGGTGGTTGACACCAACATGGTATCAGAACCTTCAACCTATGCCTTCTTCCTCCATTGGAAATTTTTATTCAAGTTGTTTTGAGATCATTATTCACAAAATACGTTCAAAAGAATGTTCATCTTTCATTGTTTGAAGAGGCATGAATTTATTAACTTGAGGCTCATGATTTCTCTTATGCGCGATTTTTGTTTGTGTTGGGAGGAGTCATGATTTTCCACTACCATGTTTTTCCAAACCCTTTGGTGCATTTTTTGGAAACATTGCTATGATCTACTTGTTTTGAGGAGGTGTTTTGTTTTATGAGACCCATGCTTGGGTTCTTGCTGCATAAGACCCAGTAATTTTGAAGAGCCATAAATTTTTCCTACTGGAGGTGAGATTCATTGTTCTCCTAGGACTCTAAATGAAGGTCATGATTCATTCCTGGAAAGCGTTGGTTTGTAGTAGAGGGCATGATTCATTGTTGGAGGCCATGATTTTTTGAGTAAAGACCACAAACCTCTTTTTGGTGGGGTGATTTGCATGATTTACCCCTGTGGGGGCACAATTTTCTTTTCTAAGGCGACTTACACTATGGACCCTTCACTAGACTGATGATGCAAGAGAGGGGGCACAATTTCCAATTGGAGGCATCTAAAATTTCATCTGTAGGTTGTGAATCTTTATTGAAGGTGCTAGTTGAGGCTATGCTTTATCTCCATTGTTATTTGCAGTGGTGGCCATACATTTTCAAACTTTATACTTTTTAAAGTTTTCCCTAAATATTTAGGGTTTCAATGTTGTACAACCAAAGTGGTGTGGGTCCAAAGGTTTTTTGAAGTTGTTTTTCATCAAAGGGGATAAATAATCCCACATTCTCCAAATGCGGGAGTCCTTTTGTGTTCATATACAACTCTTCACCTTTGGTTGTTGTGAGCAAGTCTCACAAGTTGTAAAGATGTCTCTCGCATGTGGTGATTGGTGTCGTTGCACTCTCTAGAGTTTGCTTGGTGTTGGAATGGAGATCAGGCAATAGCCTCCACCAAGTTTTGTACCAAATCAAGTTTTTTATAATTTTTTTTTGGAAGTTTTTATACTTGTGAAAGCACTATCTTTGAAAATTTTAAAGAATTATTAATTATAACAGTTTCTTTGGAGAAAGGGAACTTTAGGAAATGGAGTGATTTTATTTTCACTCATCTTAGTGAGTAGAATATATTGCCATATTTGTATAATGAATTTCATATTCCAGGCACACGTTGTGGGTATATGATTTGGAAAGATATAGGGCTAGAGTCTTTAGAGTTATTTTTGAGCATATAAATGATGATGACCTTTTGGATTCACTTGTTCATTTTGAGTGCCCTTATGCTCTTTGGACTTACATTTGAGAATCATATGGAGATCCTAATACTATACCATCTCTCGATGATCCTCTTTCCAATACCAATATGTCTTGTTATTCTTCATTGAAGATAAACCATGCTTGTGATCCTTTGGAGACATCAGATGAGGATGTAGTTGCTTCAGATGTTCTTGATTCTTTGTCAGAGATAGTTGATCCACCTTCATTAAGTACTTTCATCATTCCTAAGCAACATGATTATTATTTTCTTCCTGATTAGGATTCCTATTTTTTGGACATTGGTTCATTTTTCGTAGAATCTCACATTTTAGACTTGGAAGACACATTTGAAGGATTAATTTTACTATTTGATGATAACTTTTTGGTACAACTTTTGTCACTCCATCTCTTTCTTTGGAGAATGTTCAAAATTAGTTTCTATTGGTATCTTGTTTGTCACTTTCTATTGTGATTGTGCATGTTCTTGATTGGTTTGTGGCATTATCTTCCAAGGTCTTGGTGACACATGAGTAGATTTTAAAGCTATTATCATCCTACATTTGGATTTCACTTGTTAATTCCTATCTAGAATGGGAAGCATACTTTCATTTTTACTTGGTTTTGTTTCTTCTGGAGAAGGGAGACAAGTTGTTTGTCGACATTGGATCATGTTCTGTCTTCAGGAACTTACCATTTTTGCAGGTGATTACACATTATAGGGGGATATATAGTCACTATCTTTCCCTCTTATGGGGGGGCTAAATTACTTGTATATACATGATGTATGTAGTCCTTGGGGGGTATTATTGAGTCCTCCATCCATGCATCTTTTTTTTTTCTTTTTCTCTCTTTTGGAGAGGGATTTTTTCCCATAGGGTTTTTCTCCTTTTCTTCGGTTGTGAGAGATTTTTATTTTTGCATTGTAAATTGGTACCTAACATGGTTGTGTAGCTAGGATCCATTTGTTTTTTGCATAATAATCTCCCTAAGTTTTCACTTAAGGTGGGTGTTAGTGTAGTGTTAAGTTTTCACTTAGGGTTAATCACATAGGCAGGTTTTTCCCGTATCGGGTAGTTGTTTTCCCATCACATATTTCATGTCTTTGAAAGGATTGTATACTATGTAATTTATCATCTCATCTAAATATATTTTCATCTCTGGTGAAATAACATAGTGCTTCTCTTGTCTATGAATATTTATTTGCAGGTTATGCTCCTAGGAGGTGGTTGACACCAACATAATAGACATCATGGGTTGCTCTTTCTTTATCATTCTTGGTATGAATAGTGACATAGCCCTTGCCCATTATTATAAAATTTTAATTGTTTCCCATCGTAATCTCAAACTAAAATTTCTTATCAAAGGAGGAAAATAAATTTGTGTTACCATTCATGTGGTTACTACAATCATTGTCCAAATACCAAACATTAACATTTCTCTACTTAGAAATATTGTATAAAATGAACATGTGTTTGAAAATATTTCATGTTCAACGTTCTTTTCATTGGCTATGTTTTCACTTTTTTTCAATTATTCATGCTTCCTTTTTTGTATTTACTTATAAATTATCATACTTGTGAGACTAATAGCACTAAAAATTTATTTTATCATACCTCTAGTTTGGGATGCTAATCCTTTTCTTATTTTGGGATTCTATTTGTGAATTACTTTCTCCCTAGATTGTTTGTTTGAGATTACTCTTCTATATTATATTCTTCCTATATCTCTTGAATTTTTTAATCTATTCTCTTTTTATCCCCCCATATTTCACATTCTTCTGATCCTTAAAGGCTTCCTCTAGGGAAGGAGTTGTCTATTTAATCATTTCTCATGGGTTTGTGGTGAACCTAACAAGTCATCCACTATAATGTTTGAAAGATATTTACCCCCTTCAATTGCAATGATAGTTAGGTCAAATCTTAAAGGAAAACTCCTAAGGACCTTCTCAATAGTACTTTGATCTTCTATAGTTTCAATGTTAATCCTTAAATAATTTTTTAAGTTAAAAATGTTGGCAACATGATGCCATTTAATTGCAATCCTAAACATATTTCATGTATCTCCTAAGTCCTTGGAAAGTGTTCCCCAACACTTGAATTAGAAAACGATTAAATTCAAATGAAATGAACATGTAAATTGACATTTATAATTATTCCTAAATGATAGGAACATGTGAGGGCATCCAAGAAGAGTTCCTAAGTAATAGGAGCACATGGGGCACCCACATGGAAGGTGGAACTCACCTTGCTTAAGTTAACTGTTTGGAGAATTGATAACACTTCAGTAATGCATGTAAAGATCCTACAAGTTAGGGATTGATATTTACATGAGTAGAGTTCAGTTTAGTTTAGTTTAGTTCAGTTCAGTTCAATTCAATTCAATTCAATTCAATTCAGTATCAGTTCAGTTCAGTTTAGTTCAATTCAGTTTAGTTCAATTATGGTTCAACTATCTTCAGTTGCATGTAGTTAGTTTCAGTTGAATGCTACTTGACTTGTAGTTGACTTCAGTTGCATGACTAATGACTTCAGTTGCATGATAGATAACATGTGGACACATTCAGTTAAATGGGGATGATCAATCATGAATAATGTTTGCATGAAAATATGAAGAGATATGTTTATGGTAACAAAGATTGACTTGGACCCACCTTAAGTGCCCAAGTTGGCAACTTTGAGTTAACACATTTTTCATGAGAAGATATTTACAAGGTTGAGTTAAGTGGGCCCATTCTTGGGTGCCAACTTTGAGGAGAAGCTTGGAAGATATTTTCTTGATCAATGATCAATTAGGAGTTCAGTTTGGGGTGCCTAAATTGAGGAGACTTTGGTTTTGACTGCATGTTACATGATGGAACTCTACTTGCACAAAATAGGTGTAGGTTTTTGAGAGTAGCTTTGTGCTCTTGTAATTGACAACTCTTTGGAGTTTACAATTCTCATAATTGTCTATTAATTGCAGCAAGTTGAAGAGAGTTTTATTAGAGTTTATTGCAGGTTGTTAAGAATAATTGTTTAAGGCAAAAGAAGCATATCAATTTTAAGGATTGATATAGTATTATTGTAATCTTGTTATAAGGTTAAATATTACAAGCACTATTGATTCTGGTGGTGGAGTTTTTTTTCGAAAGGGTTTCTGCACGTATATGTTGTGTCACTTCTATCTTCTTGTCTCATTCTTCTACAATCGTATGTCTCTTTCTACAATTGGTAAAATTGATCTAAATAGATAATCATCCACAAAGAATTTGTAACAAATAACACTTTAATTAGATCTACAATCTTCTTCTTTTTTACAAGTTTTAAGCTACTTAATTACCTTCATTTTCAACATTTGGTATCAGAGCTAATGGTTGGGTAGAGTTTGGGATGCCTTTCTCTTAAAAGTTTGAAGGTTTTTTGGCTATAGAGGGAGCTTTTACTATTGTGTTATTACTGATTTGTAAAAGAAGTGTGTTAAAATGAGTTCTACTTCTCATTTAGATATTGAAAGATTCAATGGATCTAGTTATGAGATGTGGAAACTAAAAATGAAGGATCTCCTTGAAGAGAGAGATCAATGGTTAGTTGTTTGTAATGAGAAAAAGTCACCTACTGTTGTAGGTATGAGAAAGTTTGGTGGTGTTGTCATTAATTTTTTCATTGATGTCAACATAGTTTAGTATGTTGCAAATTGTACATGTATAGCTAAGTTGCTTGTTGATATGTTGTGAGTACATGGAGCTATATTTTTTCTCTTGTATATGTGATGTATTGATAAGTTTCCAAGTGCTTTTGAGAAAATTAAATAAAGAAGAGAAGTTAGAATGATGAAGGTGTTCAGAATGTGCTCTAGTATGTGCTCCACATTTATTCTATGTTGTTCATATGCTTGTGTGGATCTGATGGTTTGTTAATGGTGATCTCATGATGATATATTCTAAGTTTTAGCTTTTAGTGTGATGGTGTGTGAAAGTTACGTTCACCGGTATGTGAACTATTCTGGCTGAGTTGATCTTCTATGGATTGGGAGAAATAGTTTTGCTCTGCAGTCCTCTATTGTTTCGTTTCAGATCTTGCAGATCTAGGATATGTCTTGTGAAGGTCTTTTTTGTTCTCTGGAAAAGAGGCTTGAATATTGGTGATCCAAACATCAAGTTTTAGTAATTCAGTGTGAGTTTATACAATCTGAGTGGGCTGGTGAAAGGTGTTAAGTGATTGAAGTTTGTTGTTTTGTTGTAGATGTATTTGGAGAATTTTGAGCTATATCCTTATGCTTAATCAAGCTTGTTGTGGAGTTTGTGTGTCATCTTCTGGTTGGGAAGTGTGCACATCAATGTTTATTTGTGTTTTCATTAGGTTTGGTTGACCTGGTGTTTACACTTCATTCGAAGAATAAAATTTAAATTTTAAAAGAAAGTGTATGATTGATCTGAGACATTATTTTTTAGTCTTGGTTAAATATTTTTTTGGTCCATTCTTATTCCTTTCCACTGCGAGAATTTTGAGTTGCCAACCTATTTTGAATTTATGAAATGATGTTTTTGTGGCCAACCTTGGAGAAAGTTTCTAAGGTTGAGAATGATATAAAAGCAAGTCAAATTATGAAGAGTTGTATGACAGTGTGATGTAAAGTGAGGAAAGTGAGCCAAAAATCATAAGAGTAGAAGTGTGTATATGAGTTGTGATAGTAGTTCTCCATTGTATTGAAGGCAGTGAGAAAATGGTTTATGCAATCCTACAAATGTGTGTTAATTGTTGTGGTGGATCTTTTTGTTCTCTTTTGTATCTGTAGATAGTGAGCCTCCCTATTGGATAGTGAGTCCTTTCTGTAGGCAGTGAGCCTTTGTACTTGGACAGTGAGTCCTCTTCTAGGCAGTGATCCTTTGTTTTATAATATTTTATATTGTGAGTTAACCCTCATTGTGGTTTTTCCCTCATTGTGTTGATTTACTTTATGTTATTTGTGTTTCATGATCTTACTTCATAACAGAACAGTGTGGTTGTGAAATTAATAAGTGTTGAGTTTTAAGTTTGAATTGTGTGAAAAATGATTCACTGCCCTCTTAGTTGTCCTATGCCTATTTAACAATTGGTATCAAAGCATTGGTTCCTTGTGGTTGAGCTTAACCGCTTAAGGAAGATTCGATGGTGCAAAAGTTGGCGATCCTTACGTTCGATGGAACTGACTACAATGATTGGAAGGGACAAATGAAAGGATACATTATCTCCTTTAGTTTCAAGACTTGGAAGGCTATTGAGACAAAGTATACACCCCCATCCAGTGGTCTTGCTACTATAGATGAGATATATTCTTATGAAGAAAATGAGAAGGTGAAGTATGTTATTTGCAGTGGTTTATCTAAGAATGAGCGAGCAAAGGTTTCTTCTTTGGAAATTGCATATGAAGTTTGGAAGAAGTTGAAAGATATGTATGAGGGAAATGAAAGAGTGAAATTGACAAAGAAGCTAGCGGCAAAGCATAGATTTTTGAATCTAAATATGGAAGAAGGTGAAGAGCTTACAAGTTTCTTTCAGAGAGTTGAATTGACTACAAATGAAGTTAGAAATCAAGGAGGAAAACTATTACATGAAGTTATAATTGAGAAGATCTTGATAACCTTACTGGAGTGCTATAGTGATAAGATCTCAGTTATTGAAGAAGTATATAATCCTAAGACTTACACTTTGGAATAGTTGTTCGACACCTTGCAAGCATTTGAGATGAGGAAGTTTCAAAAAGAAGACAAGATTGAAGAAAAGACAGAAATGAAATTCAAGGTATTGGAGATTGAAGAGGAACCAGATAGTGATGGTGTTGATGAGTTGGAAGCAAACTTTACCAAGAATTTGAAGAAAGGAACCAAAAAGTATAAAGGTATGTTGCCCTTCAAATGTTTTAGTTGTGGTAATATTGGTCATTATGCTTCGAGATGTCCGAATAGAGTTGTGCATAAGAAGAACAAGGATTATAGGGATAAGGATAGGAAGGACAAGAGATATAAGAAGTTGTACTATGTTAAAGAAGAAACAATATTTTTTTATGATGAATCTAAGAATGAGGTTGATGATAGTGAATGCTTATTCTTATCTTTAGAAAGTAAATCTATATCCACTTACCCAAGAAAATGTGTAAGCAAGAAAGGTCCGGAGAATAAGAGGAATATGATGGAAGGTACTTTGGTTACCACATTTCATGCAAGACAAGATTCATAAGACTACTGGGTAATTGATAGTGGATGTTCTAATCACATGACTGAAGATAAAAGTAAGTTCACTAAACTTGAGAAATATGAGGGTGGTTTAGTTATGTTTGGTGATGATTTAGGAGCAAATATCTATGGGAAAGGTTCAATTCGCTTTGATGGAGTGCATAGTACTGATGATGTATATTATGTGAAGGGTTTGAGGCACAACCTTATGAGTGTTGGTCAGATGTGTAGCAATGGTTTTAAACTTGTGTTTCAGAATAACACCTGTGAAATCATAAAAGGATCTAGAAATGGAGATATGGTTGTTGCTAGAAGAACTCATGGAAACATCTATCTATAGAAAGGAGTTTATGGTCATTTCCTTGTATCTCAAATCAGTGAAAGTTGGCTATGGCACTAAAGAATGGGACATGTAAATTTTGATAACCTGGTCAAGATCAGTGCAAAAGAGATTGTTCAAGGACTTCCTAGAATCACAAGACCTGGTAATGCTATTTGTAGAAGTTTTCAATTGGGGAAACAAACAAGATACAACTTTAAGGGAAAAGTGTACTCTACTACCGAAATGCTAGAGTTGATTCATATTGATCTTTGTGGTCTGACTAGGACTGGAAGCCTAAATGGTGATAGTTATTTTATGTTTCTTAATGATGATTATACTCAAATGACATGGGTTGCTTTTCTCAGGGAAAAGACTCAGGCTCTGGATAGGTTCGAGGTATTCAAAGAAAGAGTGGAAAATGAAGTAAATCTGAAAATCAAGTGTTTGAGATCTGATAGAGGTGGAGAATTCACTTCTAGTGAATTTAATACATTCTATGAACATGGCATAAAAGGACAGTTTTATGCTCCAAGAACCCCTTAGCGGAATGGAGTAGTTGAAAGGAAAAACAGGACTATATAGGAAGCTACTAGAACCATGATGAAAGAATAAAATGTACCAGATGTGTATTAGAGAGAAGTGATACATATTGTTGTTTATGTTCTTAATAGAGTTTAGATTAGATACAACAACACTAAGACACCTTTTGAGTTATGGACCGGTAAGACACCTACTGTGAAGTATTTTAAGGTATTTGGAAGCAGATGTTATATTAAAAGAGATGATGAAAGTCTTGGAAATTTTGATGCTAGATGTGATGAAGGAATTTTTCTTGGATATTATACTACTAGAAAAGCATACATATGCTTCAATAAAAGGCTGAGGAAGATCATTGAAAGTGCTAATGTGAAATTTGATGAAGACATACACAGACCTATTGAGATAAGTGAGGTTGAACCTGATGATCCTATCTATGGACATGTACCTGAGGAGAAAAGGGAGAATGAAGAAGAAGAGAAAGAAGAACAAGTTAAAGAAGAAGACGGAGAAGAAGAAAATGAACCGAAACCTACTGTCAGAACTCCTAAGTATATACAGAAGAATCATCTGAAGGATCAGATAATTGGAGATAAAAGTGAAGGTGTGAAGACTAGAAGTAGAGTTGCAGCTGAGGTAAATCTATGTTTTCTTTCTAAATTTGAACCTAATTTTACGAGTGAAGCATGTGAAGATGAGAGTTGGATGAAGGCTATGAAAGAAAAATTGCAACAGATAGAAAAGAATTAGACATGGGAACTAGTCCCTAGGCTAGTGAATAAAAATGTGATTGGTTCAAAATGGGTGTTCCAGAATAAGCTAAATGAAAGTGGAGAAGTCATAAGGAATAAGGAAAAACTGGTATGCAAAGGATATTCACAAGTTGAAGGTATAGATTTTGAAGAGACATTTTCCCCTATGGCTAGAATGGAAGCTATTAGGATGTTTTTGGCTTTTTCTGCTCACAATAACTTCAAAGTGTATCATATGGATGTTAAGTCATCATTTCTGAATGGTGAGTTGGAGGAAGAGGTGTACATGGAGCAAACTGAAGGATTTTAGTTGTTTGACAAATCAGACATGGTTTGTAAGCTAAAGAAGGCATTGTATGGGCTAAAGCAAGCTCCCAGAGCTTGGTATGCAAGACTGGATAGACATTTGACAAAGCAAGGATTCAACAAAGATTATACTGACAACAATATCTATTTGAAAGTGCAAGGTAACAAGATGTTGATAGTAGTTGTTTATGTTGATGACATCATTTTTTGTGGAAATGAAGGCATGTGTAAAAATTTTGTTGAAGAGATGGAAAAATAATTTGAGATTTTTATGATCTGTGAATTGAATTTCTTCCTTGGTTTACAAGTTAATCAAACTAATAAAGGGATATTCATTTCACAATCTAAGTATGTAAAATAACTGTTGAAGAAGTTTGGGATGGATGATTCCAAACCTATTTGTACTCCTATGATAACCGGATGTAAGTTGAGCAAGGATGATGAATCTACTAAGACTAATTAGAGAAAATATAGATCTATGATTGGTGGACTACTATATCTTACTGCTACTAGACCGGACATTATGCATGCAGTGTGTTTAGTTTCCAGATTCCAAGTAGATCCTAAAGAGGCACATGTTGTAGCTATAAAGAGGATATTTAGACATCTTTAAGGTACACTGGATTATGGACTATGGTATCCTAAGAGTGATGATTTCACCTTGAGTTCTTATACAAATGTTGATTGGGATGGATGTGTAGATGACCAGAAGAGTACCAATGGTGGTGCTTTCTTTCTTATCAGAAGATTGGTTTCATGGTCAAGTAAGAAGCAAGACTTGATTTCTTTATCCACTACAGAGGCAAAATATATTGTTGCAGCATCCTACTACACACAAGTTTTGTGGATGAAGCAAACTCTGAAGGACATTGGAGTGATATGTGATGAGCCTATTTCTATTTTCTATGACAACACAAATGCAATAAACATTTCAAAAAACTTGGATGCATTCAAGAACAAAAAATATATCTATCAAATATCATTTCCTTAGAGAAAAAGTGTTGGAGAATGAAGTCAGATTGGAATTTGTGACAACAAAGGAACAAATTGTAGACATATTCACTAAGGCTCTTCTAAAGGATACTTTTGAGCATCTTAGGGAGATGTTGGGGGTCACTGGCCCTCCTAACTAGGTGCACATGAAGGTGCATCAATCTAGTGAATTCATAGATTCTTCATTTATCTGGTCCGATAAATGGGTCTACTCTGCAGGGGGAGTAGAAAAGGTTTTTCATTGTTGCAGCTTTTGGGTGTACTCCTAAGGGGGAGTAATTAGTGTTGTTGATCTTTTACATTGATGTCAAAAGGGGAGAGAAAAGTCATGTGAAAAATAGTTGCAAAAGAAGAGAAGGTATTCTCTCGGGATATTGTGTAAAATTGTTGTCTTTTATGGTTTTTCACATCATGTCTTGCCATAATGACAAAGGGGGAGATTGTTGCAGGTATGAGCAAGTTTTATGGTGTTGTCAGTAATGTTGTCATTGATGTCAACACAGTTCAGTATGTTGTAGATTGTACATGTATAGTTGAGATGCTATGAGTACATGGAGCTATCTTTTTTCTATTGCGGATGTGTTGTATTAATAAATTTCCAAGTGCTTTTGAGAAAATTAAATAAAGAAGAGAAGTCAGAATGATAACGATGTTCAGAATGTGCTTTGGTATGTTCTTCGCATTTCTTCTGTATTGATCCCATGCTTGTGTGGATCTGAAGGTTTGTTAATGGTGATCTCATGATGATATATTCTAAGTTTCAGCTTCTAGTGTGATGGTGTGTGAAAGTTACATTCACCGGTATGTGAACTATTCTGGCTAAGTTGATCTTCTGTGGACTGAGAGAAATAGTTTTGCTCTGCAGTCCTCTATTGTTTCATTTCAAATCTTGTAGATCTAGGATATGTCTTGTGAAGATTTTTTTTGTTGTCTGGAAAAAAGGTTTGAAGATTGGTGATTCAGAAGTCAAGTTTCAGTAATTCAATGTGAGTTTATATAGTCCAAGTGAACTAGTGAAAGGTGTCTAGTGATTTAAGTTTTTTATTTTGTTGTGGATGTATCTAGAGAATTTTGAGGTGTATCCTTGTGCTTAATGAAGCATGTTGCGGAGTATGCACATCTGTCATCTTCTGATTGGGAAGTATGTACAATGTTTATTTGTGATTTCATTAGGTTTGGTCGACCTGGTGTTTACACTTTATTCAAAGAATAAAATTTAAGTTAAGAAAGTGTGTGATTTATTTGAGACATTATTTTTCGGTCTTGGTTAAATATTTTATTGGTCCACTCTTATTCCTTTCCACCATAGTATTTTGATTTGCTAACCTATTTTAAATTTATGAAATAGGGTTTTTGTGGCCGACCTTGAAGAAAGTTTCTAAGGTTGAGAATGATATAAAATAAAGTCGAATTGTGAAGATTTGTATGACAGTGTGATGCAAAGTGATCACGAAAGTGAGCCACAAATCATAAGAGTGTAAGTGTGTGTATGAGTTGTGATAGTAGTTCTCCATTGTGTTGAAGGCAGTAAGATAAGGGTTTATGCAATCCGATGAATATGTATTAATTGTTGTGGTGGATCTTTTTGTTCTCTTTTGTATCTGTAGGTAGTGAGCCTCCTTGTTGGATAGTGAATCCTTTCTACAGGTAGTGAACCTTTGTACTTGGACAGTAAGTCCTCTTCTAGATAGTAATCCCTTGGCAGTGAGCCTTTGTTTTATAATCTTTTATATTGTGAGTTAACCCTCACCATGGTTTTTCCATCATTAGGTTTTCCACGTAAAAATATGGTGTTCATTGTATTGATTTACTTTCTGTTATTTGTGTTTCATGCTCTTACTTAATAACAAAACATTGTGGTTGTGAAATTAATAAGTGTTGAGTTTTAAGTTTGAATTGTGTTACAACTAATTTTCCCCTCTCTCAGTTGTTCTAAGCTTGATAAGAAGGAAAGAGGGACCATACGATTATGTCTTTTTGATGTTGTTCTCTTGAATGTTTAAGATGAAACTACAACATATAAATTGTGGAAGAGGATAGGCGATATCTATTAAACCAAAAGTCTTACTAATAAGTTGTATCTGAAAAGAAAATTGTATTCTTTAAAGATGAAATATGGTGATTGTGTTGCACATCATTTAAATTATTTTAATTTGATTCTAAGTTAGTTAGCATTTGTAGATGTAAAGCTAGAATATGGAGATAAATGAATTTTGTTACTTTGTTCTTTACCAGAATCTTGGGAAAATCTAATTATTACTATCAGTGGTAGTGGTGTAGATCCTAAGATGGACAATACAATTCCTACTCTCCTATCAGAGGGGATGAGGAGGAAGTCTAAAACAGAATCCCAAGATGCCTTGTTTGTAAGAGGTAGGCCTAAGGAAAGGGAGCCTAAGGGAGACAAGAAAGGAAAGGGTAAGTCCAAAGGACAGTCTAAAACCCCTAGTAAGAGTAAGGTAAAGTGTTGGAATTGTGGGAAACCTGGACATGTAAAGAATGATTGTAAGAACAATAAAAAGATTTATGATGCTTCTACAGAGAAATCCTCGAATGATAGTAATGATGCATTGGTCATTTCATCTAATACTTTTTGTGATAACTCTTGGCTTATTGATTCAGGTTGCTCCTATCATATGAATCCTAACAAGGAGTGGTTCACTAAGTATACTGCATATGATGGATGGAATTTCTTCTTTGGAGACAATAGCACAATAAAGGTTGTGGGAAAAGGAGAGGTAAAGTTTTGTTTCAATGATGGTATGGTTAAGACCCTTAATGATGTTTTACATATTCTAGGAATTGCTAGAAATCTACTTTCTATATCTAAGTTCAATGATTCTGGAATGCATGTGACATTTGACAAAGGTGGTTGTAGATTGGTGAAAGGGAATATGGTGGTTGCTAAAGGATCTTGAATTGGGACTTTGTTTAAGATTAATTCCTCCAATTTGAATAAATCAGCCAATGTAACTAAAGCTGAAAATACATGTATGTTGTGGCACCATAGATTGGGCCACATTGGTGAAAAAGGTCTTAGGACCATTCTTAATAAGAAATTGGTTGACGATATTCCTGATTATAATATTGGAAAAAATGATTTTTGTGAGCATTGTGTGTTTGGAAAACAGTCTAGATCTTCATTTCCTAATGGAACAAATAAAGCTAAAGGATTATTAGAGATTATTCATTCAGATGTAATGGGCCCTATGGATATTGACTCTATTGGAAAATCTAGATATTATGTCACATTTATTGGTGATTTCTCAAGATACACTTGGATCTATTTTATGCATAACAAATATAATGTGTTTAATAAGCTTAAAGAATTTAAGGCTTTGGTTGAGAAACAATCATATCATAAGATAAAAGTGTTGAGATCAGATAATGGTGGTGAATATTGTTCTAGGGAATTTGATGATTATTCTAACCATGCATGAATTGTGAGACAAAAATCTACTCCATATACACCTCAAAAAAATGGAGTAGCAAAAAGGATGAACTAAACCTTAATGGAAAGAGCTAGGAGTATGTTAAGTAGTGCTAAGCTAGATCAGTTCCTTTGGGCTGAGGCTATAAGTACTTTTTATTTAATCAATAGATCTCCTAGTTCATCTATTGAAGATAAAACTCCTTATGAAATGTGGTTAGGTAGGAAACCTAGTGTTGCACATTTAAGGATCTTTGGTTGTGAGAATTTTGTTCATTTTCCTAAAGAAAACCAGTCTAAGTTGGATCTTGAACCATAGATTTTTGTGAAGGGGTGCTATTACTCTCTTTCTCAATTAGTGTTTTTCACCTAAAGGAGAGAGATAGACCCCAAAATCTAGGCGGTCCACTCAAACTAATACAAGTATAATGAAAATATGAATGAAATGTGCCTAGATGAGATGATATAAGTGCAAAGAATTCATAAATACTATTGATTATAAATGTAAAACCTAAGAAATGCAAGTTGTTTCAAAACACATTGTGATATACAAAAATACCTAGAAATGAAGGCAAATTGTAACATAAATGGATGAAATTGAATATGTGCACCTGAGATCCTGGTGGAGGCTGGAAATTACTTTTGAAATGCTGATGATGCTATAAATTTGGCCTACATGGACTCATTCACCATTCTGGGTGAATTAGTCCTAGTTCTGAGAAATTGTCCTAAAACCCGTTTCAGATAAATAGGTGTCCAAAAATACAAAGAACACTTTTTAGGCCAGGAAATGGGACTCATTCACCACTAATGGAAAATTAGTCCACTTTTGAATTTTTGAAAATCCAAAAGAGGAAATAGGAGCCCTTGATCTGTACTTCAGTTCCTGACAGTTGTTCGCTTCAGAAACTCTAATTTTCGGCACTGTAATAGACTTTTTGTAGATATTTTTCCTTAGTCTATAGGGAGATTTCTTCAATAAATTTGAAAATAAATCCTCAATGATTTCCAAGCCTTCAAGATTCCTAAATCTACAAACACACAAGAAAAGAAGGAGAAATGTTGAATGTTAGGGCATGGGGGTTCGCCTTGGTCAAACCCCTTTGTAGGTAATTAAACCAAAATGGAGAAAGAATGTAATGAAGCATAGAACACTGGGGTTAATACCTTTCCATGAAGATTTATCTTGAATTTTTGCAGCAAAAGATGAAGAATCTACCCTTGAATGTCTAAAAAATGTTATCTTAATGACTTGGAATGATGAAACCCTAGCTTGTTTGACTTGAGGAAGAAGATAGATAATGAATGAATGATAAGAGATGTGAATTAGGGTTTAGGGACTTGATTTTATAGGAAATTCACCTTATTTTCCTATTAATTGGATCCCTAAGGCCAACATGAAAGAAAATAAAACTTAAATTCCAAAATTTCTTACTCAAAACACAAAAATGACCCAAATGGGACTAATTCACCACCTTGGGTGAATTAGTCCCACCTGGCAGGGACTCATTCACCACAGATGGCAAATTAGTCCTAGAGGGGCCCATTTGCTAGCTGGGTTGTTAGGGAATGAGGAATTCTAGTTCTTATGTTGATTGTATACACCTAAAAATGGTCTAGCGAATATAATTAATTAAATATGATTTATTTGATTAATTAACCTTTATTTCATCTACTATTAAATAAATAGAAATATTTATTTAAATAGTTCACATTCTAATTCTTCTATTCTTCAATTTTAATTAAATATACAACTTCAATAGTTTGTGTTATTTAATTATCACATCACTCAATCTTAATTAATTAAACAAGATTAAATACTTTGTTGTTTAATTATCATATCCCTTCTATATTTATTTAATAAACAAATTCTATAGTTTTTTTAATTAAATTATTTATCCCCTTAAATTACTAATTTGAATAAATCATAAATTATTCAAATAAAGGCATAAAGGGAAATTTCCTCTATTCAATCACCTACCAAATTAGACATCAAATATCCAATTTAATTCAAGTGACATTTCATGGGAAAGCTGTGGAGATAAATTGGAATCAATCTCTCAATCTCCTTCCTCTAATTCTTCCTATCATCTGGCCTGATGTTTTCATGGGGACAAACCATTTCCCATGATCAGCTCAAGGTTCTTCATCTATCACCATTCAATCCTCCAGTTCAAATCCAGGCCTTTGTTGTGTTGCCTCATCACAAATTTTTGTCGAAAATCTATATATACAACCTTTCTTCACATGAAATGTATATCTCATCTTTGTGCAAACTTACTCTACAGGAATAAAATTCATAGCAATAGCAATAGAAATCTTATCATCAATAGAATCATAATCATGGTTGCATCATAGATTACTATAGCTTCCATCCATCATGTTTCATTTCAATTTAGATTACAATAGCATCCATATCATTTAGAAATCACCATATAGAAGTAGATCATTGCATTTAACAACATTCCATTCTCTAGATTGGCATTTTAACAGTCACAGTGCTTACCAAATTTGAGAGCACTCTGTGATTTAATAAATTTTGGAGATAGGAAACAATGAAACGCTTTCTAGTTTTTTGTGCTTTAAATTAGTTAATTGCTATTGAATTTTGATATAATGTTTCATTAAGAAGTGTTTTTAGTTGTTTTACTTATTTACTTATTCCACACTTACATTTTGGTGCCCATCGTGGGGCTTGAACCCCATATTTTAACAATTTTTCTAAAAAGTTTTTGTATAGGATATAGGCATTTTTTCTTTTAGTGCGATCGAGGGATTCTACAATGCTTCCACCAAAATTTTTAGTGCTTCTACAATCGATTTTAGTGCTTCCACTAAAATTTCTAGCACTTTTGCAATCTGTTTTAGCACTTCCACCCAAAGCTCTCAGGAAGATTAATTGTTCTAGGTCCAATTTTGTTTTAGCACTTCTATTGAATTCTACAGTGTTTATACCAAATTATGTAGCGCTTTCAAATTTTGCAGTGCTTCTGCACTATCTTTTAGTGCTTGTGCAATCTATTTTAGTGCTTCTGTAATTTCTTGTCTGGATCTAAAGCGACCGCAGCCAGAAATTTATTTTGATGCATTTGGATTAAAAAGAACCAATCCTAGGGTAGTAATTTGGTTTAAAATATATCAATCCTAGGGTAGTCATCATACATTTGCTATATTAGTTAAAATTAACATCATGACTTTTGTGAAGCAATATCTTCACCTAGAATAGAAAATTGTCTTTTGGGCTCTAAAAATTGAACAATTGATTACTGTGATTGTGTGGTGATAGGCATATACTCTCCCCTTAATTGGCTGATCAAAACACCACTCATCCTTTATTTTCATGCATTTCCTACTTTATTAAATCCTTTATAAGGCCTGTCGTAGTGGGAAAAATTACTCACCCTATGGGAACGACTTGAGTGGGAACAACCAAAGCCAAGTTTTCCAACCCACTATAAAATAAAAGTAAATCTGGGAAAACCCTCATTTACTAGAAGTGTGCAAGATAACCATCCCAAAAATATTTTTTTTAAATATTGGGAGGTCTCCTGAGTGAGTTTATTGAATTTTCCACTCCGAACAGAAACCCTATCTACGAACCATAGTGTAGAATCCAACATGTCAGTTTCTAAACATTGTAATACTCAGCAGTGCTGGGGAAGGGAAGAATCTACCCCCAAGAAACTAACCATATAATTTCCAAGGACTGTTTGCTCAAGGGATCAAGAAATCTAACTTTGAGTATGCACTTGGAAAAGACAAAAACATGGGCGTCCTCTAGGGGGTGACACGGCTGTGTGAGTTGACACAATTTTAAGATGTGGGTTGTTTGAGTATAAAGATGACCTTTTGTCCTTAAGCATGACTCATCTTGAAGTGTATTATTTGTTAAAAACCTATGGAAATCAAGAAGGATCATGTTTGATTCCTGAACATACACTTACTGTTTAGATTCTAGGACTTAAAAACACTTGTTCTAAAATTGCTTGCTATGTCTTAAAATCATTAAATCAGATAAAGATCATCCAAAAAGAACACAATTTTTTTGACAAGTCAGTGTATGAAGCTTATGATTAGGGATTGGAAATCCACAAACTTTGTCAAGAAAACCCTTACAAAAGAGTAAAAAAACCAAAGAAGCAACTTAGTCACAAGAAACTGTTGGAAAGAAGAAATTTTTTATATCAAAGTAGGAAAGTCTTGCTTCAACATAGAAATTTCATCCATAGGTTTCACGATTTTTCTAGGGGTTATACTAATGATTATACTTTAGAGCCTTTGTATTCACAAGCTTATTTCCAAAGAAGAGCTCTTTCACTGAAACATAATCATAGTCAACCTATTCATCAATCTTCCATCCCATAACTAGCAATAGAATATTCCAACAGGACCAATCAATTCTTACAATAGAGAAAACTTGGAAACATTAGGCTTATCATCCAAAATTAGAAAATTACTAGTAGAGATATCCTGTCAAAATACCAAAAAAAAATCCTAAAAATTACAACAAAAAGGGGTCAGTCTCTTCACAAGAAAGAAAATTAGACAACATTGTTGAATCCCATTTGAAGTAGTGCTTACACACTCTATTTTAGTGCTTATGAACTATCTTTTAGTGCATACATAGTTGAAATAGCACTTTTACATTCTGTTTTAGCGCTTCTGACAAATTTGGTAGCACATCCATTGACTATAACCAAAATTACCACTATCAAAATTTACTAGTCTTTTAGCGCGTCTACAATCTGTTTTGGCGCTTATTCCTTGTTTCACAATGCTTTTACCATAACTTTTAGCACTTCTACGGTATGTTTTAGTGCTTCGTCCCTCTATATTAGCGCTTCCACAAAACATAAAAAAATAAAGAGCTTTCAGAAACATCTGGAAGATTTGTTGGCATAAAAAACTCAGGTTTTTATCGGACATAAAAATTTTTACAGTCCAAATAGTGTCTTAAACCTCAAACAAATAGGTTCTTATAGGTCAAAATTATTTTTAGCTTAAAACCTAGATCTTGCAAACAACAAAGTGTCCAATTATCAAAACAAAAATCTTGATTATTGAGTTAAGTTTTCTCATCAGGATTTTGACATCCTATCATCACTAAACAAAACATAATAATTAGATTTTTAACTTAGTTTCATCAATATAATACATCATTCTATTCAACTTTGTTAAAATCCAATTGACACTAATCCAAACACAGAAGATCAAATTTTAAGTGAAAGCAACAAAAACTTGTATGCCAATCTTGACAAGGTTACAAAGATAAAAACTTAGAGAGAAGGAAATTGAAACACCAAACATAATGGCTAAAGAAAACCCTTTTCACCGATTTCATCAAAATGATACCAATGAGATAACCCAAGAGGATATACAAACCACCCAACAAGATCCAAATTTCCATAAATTCATGGAAAAGGTCTTGGAACAAGATATGGAAAAATACCTCTTGATGTTAGCAGAATTGGGTGCAAAACTTCTAAAAGATTTTGACATCAATTGATTAAAGGAAACACTTAGAACAACTGAAACAGAACCACACTTGACACGCAAGACATAGATCAAGTGGTTGCTCTAACAACTCAAATGCAAACTTTACAACAACAAATACAGGATATGCAGAAGGGAACCACATAGAGGTATTCATTACAAGACATTTTTCCTTGTCCCTTTCATCCGAGTGTAGACATGATACCCTTCCCTAGGCATTATGAGTTCCCCAAATATGACATATACAATGGCAAAATAGATCTGATTGACCATGTGAGGGAATTTAGAACAATGAGCCTAGAGTTTGCACAAGAGGATACTTACCTAATGAGGTTATTTCCTAGGAGTTTAGGAGCACACTGTATGGAATGGTTCTCCAAACTACAACTTGGAATTCGATCCTTTGAAGAACTGGTCAATAGATTTATCACATAGTTCTCCTTCAACATTCAACATGACGTAACCATAAAAGATCTGTACAACATGAAACAAAAGAAGGGAGAGACATTCCTATCATTCTTACAAAATTGGCGAAAGTTGTTCACTAGATATCCTTGATCTATACGTGAAGAGGAAAAGATTGAATTATTTATTGAAAACTTAAATGATGACATGAGTTATAGACTAGAACTGCAATGTCCCCAGACATTTGAAAAGGTGATTGAAAATGAACTTAAAATCAAAGAATCCTTAGTCAAAAGAGGAGTGATTAAACATTACAATGACACATCAAACAACACCAATTCCTCAAATCACTATGGAAACAATGACAAGCCTAAATTTTGGCAGAAAAATAGAAATACTGGAAACAATGATACTACAACTGACATGCAAAATACAAAACTAGTATTCAATTTGATGACAAAAAATGTGAAGAAAAATCAAAATGACAACCAGAACAACAATCAAGGCACCACTCAAAACTTTCACCCAAATAACGGAGAATCTCGACCACCATCATATCAAAGACAATCCAATCGACGAAGATTTACACTATTGGGACAAACCTTAGAATTAGAAATGAGAGAGCTTATTACAAATAGACCTATTACTCTACCAGAAGCAAGAAATTGGGAGCCGAAAGTGAAATCATCTTGGTGGAACGATGCTGACTATTGCAACTTTCATAAAAATAAAGGACATAAAACAAATGATTGTATGCAATTAAAACATCTGATACAAGACTTAATTGAAGCAAAGGAGGTGTTTTTTGAAGGACCTCAAATAAAAAATGATCACACTGCGTTTACAAATCCTTTACCCTTTGGGTGATCCCACAATAATGGGTTACAGGTTTTGGCCAAACTTGACATTAAAATCAGGATTTTTCACTAGATATTCACTTTCTTATACCTATAGCAGCTAAACCATTAAGAATTTGAAGATGAATCAAACTAGTTATTTGTTAGATATTTTGTGTATATTCTAATTATATTTTTTTTAAAAAATTAATTTTTTTTTTTGAATCATTTTATGTAATTTTTAATAACTTATTTTTCTACTAATCAGCATTTTTAAAAAGCGATGTTTACTTCGGACCGCATAACTTTTTTTATAGACAAGATACAATTCTAATTTTTAAAATACAATTTTTTCACACCAATATCTAGTGCATGGATATTTTTTCATAATTTTTTTTTACATAATTTTTTTTAATTAATTTTCCAAGTCAGAGTAATTATAATTTGGACAAAGGTGTACTTCGGCTTGCATAACTTATTTTTTATTCATTTGAATTAACTTATTATTTTTTTGTTGGAATAAGGACATCAATACCTAGGGAAAATGTATTTTTTAGAAAAAAATTTCTCTATTTTTTTGTATGTGCAAACAAAGAACTTGATGCTCATTGAAAATCCTACATTCACAAGAAATAAAAAATATATATATAATAGTCAAATTAAACATATTTAAAATTATACTTTTTGGGAAGCTTATAATAAGGGCTACATGCTTACAAAACATAAATTTTAAATGAATTCATTTGATCACCCAAAAGGTAAATAAAAAGTGGTTTTTTATCAGCATTTTGATAGGTGTAGAGGAGACTTGATTATAGGTATGGTTTAAATCTAACAAGGTTCTATCCAAGGGGTTTTGATCTAAGAGGGTTTGATCAATCCCTCTTTAATTAAAATCATTTAAATGGAACCTTTAAAGTCTTAAATCATTTTATTTTCTAAAAATATGTGATTTCAGGAAAAAATCAAGATGTCCCAAAAAGTGTAACCCATTATTGTGGCAGCACCCCCAACTACGAAAAGGGAGAATCTTCTTCAAACAGTAAAGGAAAAAGTGTAAACTATATCTATGACACCACCATTCTTTGTGTTTCTGAGGTTGAGAAAGATAATGACATTGATAATCAAATAGATAACACAAGCATCAACCGGTCAATGTAACGATAAGGGGGTAGTCCAAAGTGATACTGAAAGGAGTTTCATATAAAAACACTACTGCCCCATCACATCAATACAACATTGTGGATCAACTACAAAAGATACGTACACAAATATCCATATTGGAACTTCTTAAAATTTCACCATCACATAAAGAGGTTCTAAAACAGGCTTTGGTAGCCATGACGGTACCCAATAATTTGGATTTCTGTCAATTTCAAGCTATGGTGGGACACCTGACCACACCTCATTGTCTATCATTCTCCAAACAAGATGATGTGTCACTAAATCACCCACACACTATGTCCTTACATATAGAGGTTCTAATCCATAAACACCATGTCAAGCGTGTCTTAATAGATGGGGAGCTAGATTAAATTTTTGTACTTTCAAACTAATTTGTGCACTAGTCTATTCCGACAATGCCATTGATGCTAGAAGAAAGATAACAATAAAAGCATATGATGAAGAGGAAAGGTCTTTCAAGGGGCTGATTTTCCTACCAATTCAAGTGGGACCAATTTTCAAAAATATTGTTTGCCAAATGTTAGACAAGGAGTTAACATATAACATACTCTTGGAATGTACATGGATCCATGAAATGCAAGCAGTACCTTCAACATATCATCAATGTTTGAAATTTCCTGTCAATGGACAAGAGGTCACAATTTCAACTGACAACAATAATCCCTAGAATTGTAACATGATTAAGGAAAATCAAGAGACTCTAGTTCCCCACAATAGAGAAGCTAACACATTTGCTTCATCCAGTGGTGAAAATCAACTCAATTTTATATCCAAATGGGTTGAGAAGAAAGACCAGGAAAAGGAAACAACTGTTGCTAACTCAACTATATCAAATAATGAAGGTCCCTTGAACACTCTATCACAGTAGTTTACAGAAAAGATCTAGTTAAAGGACAAAGGATTGGGAGGATATTCCCTTGAGAAATCTTTGTGTCTTTCACAATTGCTACCATCCCCAAAATCATATGGATAGCCCACAACAAACACATGCCAATCATCACAACCCATCACGGTTTTGGATGAAAGGTTTGTAAAAGTAGGAACTCTGGAAGATGAATCAAAAGACAAGGCCATTCTAAATTGGCTCTACAAATATGAAGAAGCTTCAACATCAACAAATATCAACATAAGAACAGATCGGTATGGAAAAGGAAAGGCTATCTTAGAGAAAATGGGCTATGAAAGGAAAGGACCAATTGGCAGGAGAAAATATGGTATTATAGAACCTATTCAACCTCTAACACTTTAGCCTATAGACAAAACAAGATTAGGCTATACATGGGAATCAAAAGAAGAACTCATAAAGTGGTAGAAAGGATTATGTAAATGAGAGATGGGTCTGAAACAAATTCCAATGAGTATGAATGGGATCATTTATCTGCAACATCATACACTGACAAACAAATTGATGTCATCAAAGCATATACACCCATACAAGAGGAGGGACAAAATTTAGGAACTAGAACACTTGTATTGGGATCAAAAAATATCGATGACTCAAGCGAGGATGGATAGACATCGAGTGAGATAGACAATTCAGAGGAGGGTAATATCATAGACCTTGACCTTCCCAATGAAAAATTTGACCACATAGTTATTGGAACACTTACAGTCACTGACCTTACTCAACCTGATGACTTATTACCCTTGATCCATCTTGAACTTATTGACTGGGAACCAACCAAACCTTTTAATATACCAATCTTTTCAAATGATGAGGTCATCATAAATTTTATTTGCAGTGACGAACCTGATGCAAGTTCTACCCATTATACTCATAACAATACTTCAAATCAGGAGGGTGTCAAATCTTCTAGTTGTAAAAATGACCATAGAAAAAAAGGATCTAATTGTGAAAACCTTTCTGAAGCAACATTAGATTTTGAAAAAGAAAAAATAAAGAATGTATCTAACAATGAAAACCTTTCTGACGCACTGAAAGATGGGAGATTTGACACCCTTCTAGAGCATTACCATGACATATCATCAGTACTAGTGGAGCCTACGTAGTCCATAAATCTTGGAACAACAGAAAAGACAAAGATTCTACATCTAGCAGCGTCTATGATAGATTAGGAGAAGCCCGCATTCACCAAATTCTTTGAAGAGTGACATATCAATTTTGCTTGGTCTTATTATGATATTCTAGGATTAGATCCAAATCTCCTAATGCATCATCTGTCTCTACCATCTGAAATCAAACTAGTAAAGAAAAAATTGAGAAAAATGCATCCCCACATCACCCTGATGGTAAAAGCTGAGCTGAAGAAGTTGTTGGATGCAGGATTTATCAGGTCTATTGATTATGTTGGATTTCAAATATTGTGCATGTATCTAAAATGGATAATAGTATTAGGATATGCACAGATTTCAGGGACCTAAATAAGGTGTGCCCAAAAGATGATTTTCCTCTACCAATCATTGACATCATTGTGGATCTAACAGCAGGCCATGCCATGTTGTCATTAATGGATGGTTTCTCAGGGTACAACCAAATAAAGATAGCATTTGAAGATCAGGAAAAGACAACATTCACTTGTCCTTGGGGTACATTTTGTTGGAATTTCATGCCTTTTGGGTTGAATAATATAGGTGCAACATATCAACGGGCAATGACCACTATTTTTCATGACATGATGCATACTTTCATGGAAGATTATGTGGATGACATCTTAGAAAAATCTTACACTAGAGAAGGACATCTAGAGATCCTCAACAAAATCTTTACTAGACTGGAAAAGTTCAATGTCAAATTGAACCCAAAGAAATGTGTGTTTGGGGTAACATCAGCAAAACTCCTTGGATACATAGTGTTGGAAAAAGGTATCGAAGTGGATCTGGCTAAGGTCAAAGCAATAATGGAGATGCCACTACCTAAAAATATCAATCAATTATGGTCTCTACAAGGCAGGCTACAATCCATCAAGAGATTTATCTCCCAATTGGCAAACAAAATCCATCCATTCAATCATCTACTTCATAAGAATGTCTCATTCAAATGGTATCATGACTGCGAAATAACTTTTAACCAGATAAAGCAATATTTGATGCCGCCTCCCATACTCATGCCACCTATAGTAGAAAGACCATTGTTACTATATATCGTAACAACTAATATTTCTTTAGGAGCTCTATTAGCACAAGAAGATTCTGAAGGAAAAGAAAAAACTATTTACTACATCAATAGGACTCTCAATGGCTATGAAATAAATTACACATTCATAGAAAAAGCTTGTTTGGCAGTGGTATTTACAACCCAACAATTGTGGCACTACATGTTGACTCATACAGTCAGACTCATCGCAAAAATAGATCCATTAAAATATCTACTTAGCAAAGCTGCTCTAACAGGGAGACTAGCAAAATGGGTTATGATCTTAAGTGAGTTCAACATCCAGTATGTAGACCGAAAATCCATCAAAGGACAGGTGATAGTTGATCAATTAGTTGAAGCTTCATTACAGGATAATCATCTAATGAGCATTGAATTTCCTGATGCGGACATCTTGAATATTACCACAAAATAATGGAGACTTTATTTTGATGGATCATACACACAAAGGGGGTCGGCTAGGGAATTCTATTTGTTACACCTCAAGGACACGCCATCCCAAGGCCCTATAGACTAATGTTTCCATGTACCAATAATGTTGCTGAGTATGAGGCATTGATTATCGGCATCAAAGTGGCTATTGAATGGAACATCACATAAATAAAAGTGTATGGGGACTCATAGCTTGCCATCTATCAAGTAAATGATGAGTATCAGACAAAGGATGAAAAACTCATGCCATAGAAGAAGATGATAGATGATCTTAAAAAGTACTTTGTGGAGATCAAGTTGGAACAAATATCGAGGGTAGAAAACAAAGTTGTGGATGCTATGGTGATAATTGCTTCTCTCTTGCAATTACCAGAAAAGCAAGGTTGTTATGAGTTTATGGTAGAACAAGTATCTAACCCGGCCTACGACAATCTTGAATCACAACCATATGCCAAATAACCGACGTTCAAACCTCACTCTATGAAGAGATCTATGCATACATCATGGATATTATCCTTCCTCCTGATCTTTCTAGAAACCAAAAACGTAACTTTATCCACCAATCTGCATGACATGTACATTGATTGTTGACATACTTTATCGTCGAGTCTAGATGGTACTCTTCTTTGGTGTCTAGAACATCATGAATTTGAAACAACCTTACATGAGGTCCATGAAGGTATTTGTGAACTCATTCAAGTGGGCTAACCCTAGAAAAGAAACTCCTCCATTTGGGGTATTACTGGTCAAATATGGAGATGGAGTCCTATCATTATGTTAAGAAATGCCAAATTTTTTAGATACATGGCAATTTAATCCACACACCGGCACAAGAATTACACCCATTTACATCAACATGGCCCTTTTGTCAGTGGGGACTAGACTTGGTAGGAAAGATAAATCTATCTTCATCAAATGGACACAAGTTCATAATCACAACAATAGAATAATTTACAAAATGGATAGAAGTGGTTCCCTTAACAACAATCACAGGGAAACATATATCATCTTTCATACTAAACTACCTCATCTATAGGTATGGCATACCTCAATCCATTGTCATAGAAAATGGTCAACTGTTTAAGAATCAGGATGTGAAGGAACTATGTGAGAAATTTCATATCCAACATCGCTTCTCAACACTGTACTATCCTCAGGGAAATGGCCAAGCAGAGGCCTCAAACAAGAATTATGAAAATACTAAAGAAAATAGTAAACAATGTTGGATGTGATTGGCATATTCAACTAAATCCTACATTATGGGCCTACATAACCAACATCAAAACACCAATAGGAGCTACGCCATATGCCTTGGTATATGGATTAGAGGCTATACTACTTATTGAGGTTGAGATTCCATCACTCCATGTCTCACTTAGAGGTATCATTACAAATCAGGATTATAGAGTCTCTAGACTACATGAACTGAAATTGCTAGATGAACATCGTCAACAATTTGTCAATCATTTGACAGAATACCAACAAAGAATGTCCAGAAGCTACAAGATAGGGTAAAACCTAGAGTCTTTCAGGTTGGTGACTTGGTCCTAAAGGAAAACCCTAGAAATCAATAGGACAGAGAAAAGAAAGGGAAGTTTGAGCCTAACTGGCTAGGTCCCTTTGTCATCATATCAGTCTATGGATTTGGAGCCTATCGGTTGTCTACACCTGAAGGGGATCTGTTCGATGAACCTATCAATAGTATCCATCTTAGAAAGTTCTACACTTGAGTCACCTATTGCATAGATTAGATTCTGAAAAGGGTTACCTTGATGAAAACTTGGCAAACAAGCATCTTGGTGATGGAAAATATAAAATAAAAAATCAGAAAAATACAAAAATACAAAAAAAAACAAAAAAGACTGAAAAGTGTAATAAAAACATATAGTGAAAACCTAGAAATAGGTGATATTTGTGATTTGAACCAACTTTTCCATCTATTGGATGCATGGCATGGTCATTATTTTCACCATCATTTTACATCCATTATCATATCATTGCAAATGGTCATGTCTCACCCTAGCTTGGGGGAAACCTCTGGACCTCACTGGGGGCAATAAACATCAAGCCTAACAAAATGGACAAACAATGGGAAGACAAATGCAGCAAAAACATGATCAAAACACAACCCAACATGGAACATCAATCACCATTGGAAACACATTAGACATCCATATCACCAAAAAAAAAAGGTCAAAAAGTTAGTATCATAAAGTCAAAAAAATGAGTCTATGTCAATCAAACTATGTGGTCTTTGTATGTATAACGTAAGCAAGGCTAATCTTTGATCAGCCCTCGAGGCCCCTAGGATAGGTCTTTAGGTTAGGTTTTTGGTCAAAATCTCAAAAATCACAAAAACACCATAAAATCAAGATGGATGATCTAATTTGAATAATGGTTGAAATACTTTAAGTGAAGGTTGGATATGTTGTACTTTGATCATTATTATCATTTCTTTGGAGTAACTCAATGATGCATTGAACTAGCTAAGAAGCTAGGAAGAAGAATGGTATTTTTCTTTATCTGATGTCTATGAATTAGTCATTATTACTGTGTGAATTGTCATAGGAAATGCTCTACAAAGTATCATGGATGACATTCCAATTCACATAGGAAAGTGGTTAATTCTTGTCTATTTATGCAAGAAATGCTCAGGTCATCTCGGTTTAATTATACCTAGATGCTTGTGTTCACTTGCAATATCAAAAATCATGGAAGTAGTACTCAGGTCATCATTGGTCTACATTATACCATTGATGCTTATACTCACTTTCAACATTTTAAAAGCTCTATGATGATATAAAGCAAAATAAAAGTACTATTAGAATGCCAATATTTGCATGTAGATTTGTATGGTAAAATTAGATTGCATTCATAATAGTTTTTTTATCTACAGAGTGTTTGTTACAAAAGCTCGTGAAGGATTCAAATTAATGATTATATTTTATCATAATAGATTGAGTATACTTGACATTTACAAAAGCATCATCATTATCATGTATTTGCATCATCATTTTCATTGCATACATTAGGAAGCATTTAATTATCATTTCATCATTCATGCATCTGAATCAAATAATTTTCATTAATCATATCATATTTCTCATATTACATATCATAAGATTGCATAAGAAAATATCAAAAAAAATAAATCTCTATAGTTTCATATCATACATCCATTCATCATATCACATATCATAAATCCATTTAACATATCAAATATCATGGAACATATTTATCCATTTATGACATCATATATTTACACAAGAATAAAACACACACATCCCATTTACATCGCATATCATAAATCATTTTTCATTACATCCACATCCATGTATATAGGTACATTATCATATAAAATTACACATCATCATACATATACATCATGCATCCATACATCATACATACATACATCATACATCTATACATCATCATTATGTACATCATAAATAGAACATCATATATCATAGCATATCATCATGATTATAAATTGCATCCATAACATAATAATATAAAGATTATCACATGGCATATAGAACATGGAAAATAAATACATCCAACATAGAATCATATAAAACACATGATAGATCGATAAAATCTGTTGCATATCATATAGATCTCAAAATCATAAATGTCAAGTATACAATGATGTTTGAAATGAAGAGAGATATATCATCAAAAAATGGTTGTAATAGAAATGTACATCATCATCTCAAAATACAATAGAGGAATCACATCATGAAAACTAGGCGTTGCTAGCTCCAGATAGTGCAGGCATCGCGGGACCAGTCCCTCCACCACCACTGGATATGTCGGGTTCTCTCAGGTCTCTAGGAATAGGCTTAGTCCCACCCGCACTGATAGTTTGGGAATGAGTCCTGCCAGATTGGGACTACCTGTAGCTCACTATATGCTCTGAAGGGACGAAATCATAGAATTTACCTTTGTAAGACTCTACCTCCCCACCAATACGGACAACCTATCGCATATAATCTACTACAATGGTACCATCTGCCAATCTTTGCAATCTCTCAACTATAGCATGAGCCCCCTCTGTAGTAAATTTGGTGGCATCCCTCTCAACTGTCAATGATGCAAACTAAGCCTGAGCTGCCCCTACAGTCTATCTAGCAACATCCCTCTTGGCTATCAATGTTGTAATTTGTGTCTATGTTGCAGCCAACTAAGCCTGTACCTGGGCTAAAACTTGTGCATGTGATTGGGCCTGTGCCTGCATCTAAGCCTGAGTCTATGACAATAAACCCTAAGCCTGAACAAGCTTAGCCTGTACGGTCTCTAACTTCACTTGAAGGCTCACAATCTGCATCTGCTCTGAAGGATCTACCACTACTTGCCTCTTGCGAGGCACGGTATGCATCATGTACTCCTCTAAACTAGGACCTAATCCACCAACACCCAATACACCTACACCTGATCAACCTAGGCTATCTCCACTACTATCATCATCACTACCCTCAACATCACTACTATTGCTATCCTCCCCATCCCCACTACTCTCATCATCACTACTGTTCTCAACCTCCTCCACCACCTCCTCCTCACCACCAATCTCCTCTCTCCTTCGTCAGTGATGATGTGCAAAAAAAATCTCCTCCCCAGCAGCTAATGGTGCTGGCTCATCAGGAATGGTGATGCGTGGAAATGGATGTAACATTAGATGCTCTGCATAATCAGTTGTAACTGGTGCCTCAACAATATCTAGATGTATCTCTAAAAAATAAGGTTGTAGAGCCTAGAACTCCTACACTGCCACATCATATGACAACCCAGGCCCCCAATCTGTAGAATCCAACTATTGCTAGGCATAGTGGGCGATTCCCTGAGGAATGCCCTGAACAATGCCATACTGACAAAGCACTCATCTCAAAAGAAATCTCTCCAAAATCCACCAAGTATCCCCAATCAAAATAAAATACTGACAAAAAATGGCAACTGCACGTCATCATCGTCCTAGTGCTCACAATCCAAATACGGACACCAGGTAACAGACTCCATATCATCTAGTACTATGCGCCAATGATCTAAATTACCCAACCTAGGCTGAGTAAGTTGACCTAAATATATGTGAACATAGGGTTGCCTAGCAGGACACTACCTCACCATCACTGGCTGTGTGACAACAATATTCTCCCATGCCCACACCTAAAGCAAAGTGACTTCAACTGATAAAATCTGACCTCCAAGGTACACCACTAAATGTAAATCATGATAAAGGTGAGAAAGCATGCACATGCCCCAAGCATATCTAGTACCATGTACGATCATGCTCTCAAGCACATGACCCCAACCAATAGAGAATCCCTTTGATCTACGATCAGGACAAAGGAATCCTCCAATGAATCCAGCAAGAACTGTTAGCAAAGTGGCATAACCATCAACCATCTCCCACCATGGGATCCAACATCCAACAATCCTAACATCTTGGAACACCCTCCGAAGAGCCTCATTACCACCCTACTTTGATGAATCATAAACAACAATATCCCTGACAATTGGTATCTGCAGAATCCTCGAGACATCCTATGGGGTGACTGTGATCTCGCCGGTAGCTAGGTGGAAGGTGTTATGCTCATTGTGCACCTCTCCGCTAAAGCTGTCAGGAGGCCACGATTAATCCTAATATGGGGTGTATCAAGTAAGGAGGACAATCCACAACCTATAATGATAGTTGTCTTAGGTTGGGCCAATTTTCATATCAAATTAAATGTTTGAGGAAACCACTCTCTAATCTGGAGGTTTGTCAAAGACTCCTATCATCATGAAATATTCAAAGTCAATACTCTTTTTTCAAATCATCAAAACATCAAATATCATATCAACCTAATCAGCTCTTGGTGAGATTTTTGATTAAATCTCATGAGTGAACATCATTTAACCTCACCTCTCATGAGGTCAATACATCAAATCAACCTCACCTATCATGAGGTTTATAAATCAAACTATAATTATTTATCACCTATCGTGAGGATAATTATCATCAATCAAACATCAAATCTCGCCTATCATGAGGTTGAACATCATCTACTTGATCAGAATCATCAATCATATCAAACTGATGGCTGACACAATCGAGAATTGACAAAATCAAGAACAAATTTGATAAAATTTATCAATCTGATTTAGAAGCGCTAAAACAGAGTTTCAAAGTGCTAAATCATCAAAAGCGCCATTTCTGGCAGTCAAAGTGCCACTTCAACAAAAGTGCTATTATACCAAGTCAAAGCACTAATCTTTTGATTCAACATGCTAAATAACTGAAAGCGCTAAAACAGAAGGTAAAAGCACTAAAAAACCTAACCTAATTGCTAAAACAGTGAGCCAAAGTGCTACATCGGCGTGCAGACATGCTAAAAGAAATTGAAATTTTAAAATCCGAAAAATGCACAAAAAATGAAAAATGCACGTACAATGAGGGGGTCAATGGGTATGTATCGGAGGTCCTTAGATGGACACGTGGTGGTGACGACGCACACACTCAAACTGGTGAGTATGGTAGGGAATTGACATCCTGCTCCAAATTGCACAAATTTCTCTATCTCTCAAATTTTCAAAAACTCAAATGCACAAATGAGTTTGAAAATGACCTTTTTGACCTTTCATAGGTTATTAAAAGTGGGATTTTTATAGGATTAATTATTTTTTTTTAAGAGAGATTAATTCAAATTCATCCAAGGGCAATATTCCACATTCTTTATCGGGAGATAAATTATTTCACCATCAAATTTTCATCAAATCTATTGGAAATTGTGCCTCAACTTGCTGGCTTGTATCTCTATTCAAATCTTCATTGTCGGTCAATCGCTGGAGTTCCTAAGTTTGTAACCTTGTCATAGAGTTTGGAAGTTTCATTACTTCCCGACTGACCGACTTCCTTCGTTGTTGCGGCATCGGTGATTTCTGGAACTTTCTAACCAACAGTGAGAGTTACGAAGTGTGTGTTTTCTCTGATTGAGCGACAAGCCGAGGGATCTGAGGACCACTTAGAATTCCAGGAGACTTGTTGAGAATATTGGAGATTCCTAGCTTGATTATCCAGAAATGCACAAGCAGTGAACGCGTGTCATGGTGGATACCACAAGGAATGACCAACAGTTCGGGGCAATGATCAAATGTGGTGTACGAGTAAGTTGGTAATAAAAGGACTAACTCATGGATACCTAAAGTCTTTGGGATTTTATTTATAAACTAATGACTACTAATATTCCACATCAATGTGGGATATTGTTGATGGTTGAGCTTCTTGGAAGTCTTAGCGACAGTGATGGTCTTGCTGATAGTTCTGTAGTGGACATCGATGAGATGTCTTGCCGATGGTGGTGACTCTTGTCGATAAGGACAGTTGTTTTTCTTGTGATATTGGGGAGACTTGTTTTTTTATTGGTCTAACTTCTTAGAGTGTTGTCGATACCTTCGGTCTTGCTGATAGCTATGTGTTCGGGCATTTTGGCATCAGGGAGATGGTCTTGTGTCTCACCGACATATGATATAGTTGAACATTTTGACCGAACGTCAGTCCTACATGGTCCGTTCTAAGCCAATGAGTGAAGCAGAAGGAGAACCATTGGCAGTTGAACTATTGCAACCATTCTTGTGTGGAAGATCAACAGACTATGAATAGGAATGAGATATACTTTGTAACGGATGACAGTGATTGGTTAGGTAATAGATATTTTTGTTCGATACTGAACATGGATTGATCTGAGTGGGTTCATTGTATGCGCCTGAGAGCATTGTGAGATTAATGTTCTATACAAGATTGATCAGTGAATGTTGCTACTATAAAATTGACATCAAAAAGTGAATTATGTACTCTATATGTAATTTTGTTTACTGTAATACAAAGAGGATTTTCTTGGTGTGGTGGGTTTTTCTCCCGTAAGGGTTTTCCCATGTAAATCTGGTGTCCAATTGTGTATGTGTTCATTTCTCTTTTCTGTTAATTATTTTCATGTGTATCTTGTTGAACTATAATTACAAAATTTAAAGTCATATCTGCATTTTTCCTTGAGGTTTTTGGCATTAGGAGAGTTTGTTCCACACCTAAGCTTTCGCTCCAAGTGGTGTCAGAGTCTGGCCAGTTGTGTTATCCTTGTGGGTACGCTGGGTTTTTTATGTCAATTCTATTCATTGGGAGTCTTGTAGAAGTCTGGTAATTCAAATTACAGATTAAAGATGGCAAGCACATCAGGAAAGATTGAAATTGAGAAATTCAATGGCAGCAATTTTGAGTTGTGGAAACTTAAAATGGAAGATCTTTTAGTTGACCATGATCTTTGGCTTGATGTGTCTGGAACGAAACCTATAGGAATGAAGCAAGAGGATTGGGACCTCGTAGATCAAAAATCAAAGGGGTTGATAAGGCTCTATTTAGAAGACTCTTTTCTTCTAAATGTTCATGAAGAAAAGACTGCATCTTCTTTGTGGAAAAGACTGGGAGCTATTTATCAGGGCAAGTCCAAGTGGTGAATAAGTTGTTCTTGAGAAAGAAGTTGTACTCTTTGAAAATGTAGGAAGGAGCATCTGTTGTTGATCATTTGAATGCTTTCAACATGTTGATTGCTCAGTTAGCATCTGTGGGTGTGAAGATTGATGAAGAAGATCACTGTATGCTATTGTTATGTTCTTTGCCAGATTCTTGGGATCACTTGGTGATGGCTATTGGGAGTACGACATCCACTTTTAAGATGGAAGATGTTGTTGCTTCTTTGTTATCAGAAGAGATGAGAAGAAAATCTTCTGAGATGGTGAAGGAGGCTCTTGTTGTTAGAGGCAGATCGAAAGAAAAAGGCAAGAAGAAGGACAAGAAGTCCAAATCCAAATCAAAGGGGAGATCAAATTCTCCTAGTAAGAAGTCCAAGGTAAAGTGCTAGAATTATGGGCAACCTGGTCATGTCTGAAAGGATTGCAAAGAGGAGAAAAAGAAGAAGAAGAAGAAGTATTCTTCCAACAATGATTCTTCTTAGAGTGATGCAGACGCTTTCATTGCAGCCTTGGCAACTTAGGCATCAGATGATGTCTAGCTAATTGATTCTAGAGCATCTTTCCACATGACATCTCATAGAGAATGGTTCACTATGTATGAAAAATATGATGCTGGAAGGGTGTATTTGGCAAGCGATTCATCTCTGGAAATAGTTGGCCGTGGAAGAGTCAAAATTCAGTTCCCTAATGGAAGAGTGAAGGTAATCAATGATGTAATGCATATACCAGGTCTGGCTCGAAATTTACTTTTGTTAGTAAGCTAAATGATGTTGGAGTGCAAGTCACATTCTCTGGAAATGGCTGCAAGATGACTAGAGGCTCAATGGTGTTAGCTAAGGGTGCTCGTATTGGTACCTTGTATAAGCTGGATGCACTTGATGTGCAATGCAATAGTGTCTTTGAAAAGTCACAAAAGGCTACTCATGGAGAAAAGGAGGAAAAAGTTCCTAATAGTGCAAACTCTATGGAAGTTAAACTTCCAATAGAAAAGACTATGCTCTGGCATCATAGGCTAGGCTACATTGGAGAAAAAGGTTTAAAAACCTCAAAAAATAACAACCTGGTTGAAGGGCTTGATGACTATAACCTTGAATTCGAATTTTGTGAACATTGTATATATGGTAAACAACACCGTGTTTCATTTTACTCCAGTCCTCGCAAATCTTCTAGTTTACTTGATTACATACATTTTGATGTTTTTGGTCTAGTAAATGTTCCTTCTTTGTCTAAATCAAGATATTATGTATCGTTCATTGATGATTATTCAAGAAGTGCATTTGTTTATTTTTTGAAAAGTAAAGCAGAAGTGTTCAGTCTTTTTAAGGAATTTAAAAAATTTGTGAAAAATCAAATTGGAAGAAAAATAAAATGTTTAAGGACTGACAATGGCGGTGAGTTTTGTTCTAACATTTGAGTTTGAAAGGTATTGTAAAGATCATGGAATCAAATACATAAAACTACACCCTACACTCCACAACAAAATGGAGTTGATGAAAGGTTCAACAAGACAGTGATGGAAACAGCACAAAGTATGCTAAGCAGTGTTGGCTTGGAGGAGAAGTTCTGGGCTGAGGTAGTTGCAACAGCATGTTATTTAATAAACCGTTCTCCTAATTCCACTCTTGTTGAGAAAACACCTTTGGAAGCATGGTCTAGAAAGAAGCCCTCTTTGAGACACATTTGTGTCTTTGGTTGTGAGGCATATGCATATGTGTCGAATGAAAAAAGGTCTAAATTGGAAAACAAGGCTGTTAAATATATTTTTATTGGTTATAGTGTCGGCATAAAAGGATACAAGCTTTGGAATCTTAATACGGAGAAGGTTTTGTACAGTAGAAATGTTATTTTTTGTGAGTTGAAGCCTTCTACTTTGGATCTACAGTCAGAGACAAAATCAAAAAATAAAAAGGATGTAGTTGAAATTCCTCCAACACCAGATAAAGAGGAATTGAAAATTTAAAATGTACCAGAAACTAAGGAGAGCTCAAGTAGTTCTAAGAGTTCTAAAGAAGAAGAACAATCTCAGCCTCAGCCCGTGAGGAGGTCGACACGTGAAAGAAAGCAACTTGATAGGTATGGGTTTTCTTTGTTAGATTCTACTTGTGCCTATGCTTTAATTTCTAGCATTGATGAGCCTAGGACTGTGAAAGAGGCATTTAGAATGTTTGATTCAAACTCTTGGTTGGAAGCCATGAATGAAGAAATGGCATTATTAGAAAAGAATGATACTCGAAGTTTGGTGCCCTTGCCTAAAGGCCAAAAAGTTGTTGGCTGCAAATGGGTATTTAAAAAGAAAATAGGTCTGGATGGCAATGTGGAAAAGTATAAGGCAAGGTTGGTTGCGAAGGGATATTCCCAGGTAGAGGAAATTGATTATGGAGAAATTTTTTCACCTATAACTAAGCTGACATCTATCAGATTTCTTTTGTCACTTGCAGCAGCGTATGACTTAGAGGTTGAACAAATGGATGTGAAGACAACATTTCTTCATGGTGACCTTGAAGAAGAAATTTATATGTCCCAGCCTAAGCACTTTGTGGAGAAAGGTAAAGAAAATATGGTTTGCAAGTTGAAAAAATATTTGTATGGATTAAAATAATCTCCTAGAATGTGGTACCAGAAGTTTGACACGTTTTTTTTGTCATTGGGAATTGTAAGATCAAAATTTGATCATTGTGTGTACTACAAAGTTGAAAATGATTGTGTTCTTATTATTGCTCTCTATGTTGATGATATGGTGTTCATAGGCAATAGTAAGTTAATGATTTCTGATCTAAAATCTCAGTTGTCTGCAAAGTTTGAAATGAAAGATCTTGGTGCAGCTAGGTATATTCTGGGAATGGAAATAACCAGGGATAGGAAGAGTAGAAAACTTTGGCTCAGATAGAGTAAGTATATTAATACTATTCTAGAGATATTTTGTATGACTGAGTGCAAGTAGCTAGTTGTTCCAGTTTTACAGGGAATGAAGCTATATGTTGAAGACTGTCCAAAATCTCCTACTAAGATGGAGGACATGACCAGAGTGCCTTATGCTAGTGCAGTTGGCAGTTTAATGTATGCAATGGTCTGTACAAGGCCATACATTTCCCAAGCAGTGGGAGTACTTAGTCATTTTATGGAAAATCCTGGAAGGACACATTGGGATGCTGTGAAGAGAGTGTTTAGATATCTGAAGGGCACTTCAAAATATGTTTTGTGTTACCATGGAAATTTGGTTGAATCACAGAGGACTCTCAGCATTCGAGGCTATGTGGATTCCGATTGGGTAGGGGACATTGATAGCAAAAGATCCACTAGTGGATATATTTTCATGATGAATGGTGGTGCAGTTAGTTGGATGAGTAAGCGACAGGCTGTAGTCACTTTGTCCACTATAGAGGTAGAATACATGGCAGAAACACATGCCTGTAAAGAAGCAATCTGGTTAAAACATTTGTGTTCTAACATTGGGTTTGATGCAAGGAAAATTATAATTTACTATGACAGTCAGAGTGCTATTTGTTTGGCGAAAAACCTTACTTTCCATGCCAGGATGAAACATATTGATGCACAGTATCATTTCATTCGAGATATGGTGGAGGATGGAAAGCTCTCTTTAGAAAAAGTAGATACTCTGGAAAATGTTGCAGATGCATTGACGAAACCAGTGAGCACAGACAAGTATAGGTGGTGTGCCAATTCAATGGGCCTTGGAGCCCATGACCTTCATTAACTTCAAGTTTGAAGGAAGCCAGTAAGTCTTCATCAAGTGGGAGATTGTTGGAAATTGTGCCTCAACTTGCTAGCTTGTATCTTTGTTCAAGTCTTCATTGTCAGCTGATCGCTGGAGTTCCTAAGTTTGTAACCTTCTCACGGAGTTTGAAAGTTTCATTACTTCCCGACTGACTGACTTCCTTCGTTGTCGTGGCATCGGTGATTTCTGGAACTTTCTAACAGCAATGAGAGTTACAAAGTGTGTGTTTTCTTTGATTGAGCGACAAGCCGACAGATGTGGGGACCACTTGGAATTCTAGGAGACTTGTTGAGAATATTGGAGATTCCCAACTTGATTCTCCGGAAATGCACAAGCAGTGAATGCGTGTCATGGTGGAGCCACAAGGAATGACCAATAGTTCAGGGTGATGATCAAATGCGGTGTACGTAAGTAAGTTGGTAATAAAAGGACTAACTCGTGGATACCTAAAGTCTTCTGGCTTTTATTTATAAACTAATGACTACTAATATTCCATGTTAATGTGGGATATTGTTGATGGTTGAGCTTCTTGGAAGTCTTCGCGACAGTGATGGTCTTGTCGATAGTTCTGCAGTGGACATCGGTGAGATGTCTTGCCGATGGTGGTGACTCTTTCCGATAAGGACAGTTGTTTTTCTTGTGATATCAGGGAGACTTGTTTTGTTATTGGTCTGACTTCTTAGAGTGTTGCCGATACCTTTGGTCTTGCCGATAGCTATGTGTTCAGGAATTTTGGCATCGGGGAGAGACAGTCCGATGTCTCACCAAAATGCGATACAGTTGAACATTTTGACCGAACGTCAGTCCTACATGGTGCGTTCTAATCCAATGAGCGAAGCAGAAAGAGAACCGTTGGTAGATGAACTATTACGACCATTCTTGTGTGGAAAATCAACAGACTATGAACATAATGAGATATACTCTGTAACAGATGACAATGATTGGTTAGGTAATAGAGATTTTTGTTCGATACTGAACATGGATTGATCTAAGTGGGTTCATTGTATGTGCCTGAGAGCATTGTGAGATTAATGTTCTATACAAGATTGATTAGTGAATGTTGTTGCTGTAAAATTGACATCAGAAAGTGAAGTCTGTACTCTATATGTAATTTTTTTTATTGTAATACAAAGAGGCTTTTCTTGGTGTGGTGGGTTTTTCTCCCGTAAGGGTTTTCCCACGTAAATATGGTGTCCAATTGTGTATGTGTTTGTTTCTCTTTTATGTTAATTCTTTTCATGTGTATCTTGTTGAACTGTAATTGCAAAATTTAAAGTCATATCTGCATTCTTCCCTGAGGTTTTTGGCATTACGAGAGTTTTTTCCGCTCCTAAGCTTTCCTTACAAAATCATCACCAAATCATCAAAAAATTATCAGACAATTGAAAATTTCTAAAAATCCAAAGAATCATAAATTCATTAATTTATCTCTCGAGGGGGCATATATTCATCATTACTTGAAAATCAATGTTTGGGGCAAGTTTGGGGCATATTGAAAAATTTTCGTCGATACTAACAACAGCACAAAATTTTCTTTGTAGCAATATGTAAACACATCACTTCAAAGAGCGACAAAATGTATACACCTAAAAATGGTCTAGAAAATATAATTAATTAAATATGATTTATTTGATTAATTAAAATTTATTTCATCTATTATTAAATAAATAGTAATATTTATTTATATAGTTCATCTTAAATTCTTCAATCTTTATTCTATTATTTTCATCTTAATTAAATAAATGAATTTCACTTTGTTTTATTTAATTTTCATAATTAAATTCATCTACTATTAAATAAATAGAAATATTTATTTAAATGGAACTCACGTTCTAATTCTTCTATTCTTCAATTTTAATTAAATATACAACTTCAATAGTTTGTGTTATTTAATTATCACCTCATTTAATCTTAATTAATTATTAAACAAGATTAAATACTTTGTTGTTTAATTATCATATCCCTTCTATATTTATTTAATAAACAAATTCTATAGTTTGTTTTATTAAATTATGTATCCCCTTTTACTAATTTGAATAAATCATAAATTATTCAAATAAAGGCAAAAAGGGAAATTTCCTCTATTCACTCACCTACCCAATTAGACATCAAATATCCAATTTAATTCAACTAGCATTTCACAGGAAAGCTTTGGAGACAAATTGGAATTAATCTCTCAATCTCCTTCCTTTGATTCTTCCTATCATCTGGCCCGATGTTTTCATGGGCACAAACCATTTCCCATGATCAACTCAAGGCTCTTCATCTCCAACCATTCAATCCCCCATATCAAATCCAGGCCTTTGTTGTGCTGACCTGTCACAAATTGTTGTCATAAATCTATATATACAACCTTTCTTCACAAGAAATGTATCTCTCATCTTTGTGCAAACTTACTCTACAGGAATAGCAATCATAGCAATAGCAATAGCATCTTAGCATCATAGCAATCCTATCATCAGTAGAATCATAATCATGGTTGCATCATAGATTACTGTAGATTCCATCCATCAGGTTTCATGTCAATTTAGATTACAGTAGCATCCATATTATTTAGAAATCACCATATAGAAGTAGATCATTGCATTTAGCATTATTCCATTCTCTAGATTGGCATTTTAACAGTGAGAGCCCTCGATGATTTAATAAATCTTTAGAGATAGGAAACAATGAGACACTTTCAAGTTTTTTGTGCTTTAAATTAGTTAATTGCTATTGAATTTTGATATAATGTTTCTGTTAGAACTATAAAATTTTGAAGATTTTATAGTTAATGAGTCTACAAAATAGTCCTCACCATAAGCACAAATTTCTCTCTTCATAATATTTTTTCCCCTATTTTTCCATATGGCCCCATAAAATCCATCGAGTCATGAATATTTCACCATATTACCCATATCAGCAGGACAGAGTGAGGGTCTCCCTGATCCATTTGGCATTCTTACTAATGTATGTCTTGGTAGCCTATCGACATGATATATTTTATTGTCCCAATGACAGAAGAATCATATCGGCAAGAGAATTATTATCAGGATGAGTCATAACGAACTCATATGCATCTCACTGACCAACACATGAAAAGCATTTCGGCCAAACTAATCTTATCGAAGTGAGGTCTTACTGAAAGCATCGGGTCTTGCTGATAAAGCGCAAAGGAATTCCATCAGAAGACTATCGGGATGAGGTCACATAGTTTTTCCGACTCAAATGTCACACCGATAGAGATATGCATCGGCGAGAGGAAAGGTCATCGACATGAGTTCCACTGAATATGAAAGTTACACCGATGAAATACTTTGGGGAGAGTCCCACTAAGTAGAATATATTGGAGAAACAGGTTCGGCAAGACAATTGGCATCAGTATGAGTCTTATCAAATTTTCAAAGTCGCGCTGAGGTGTGGTTTCATCGGCAAAAGTATGATTATGTCTCAGCGACCAGAAAGTTACTGCAGGGTGTATCTTGATAAGACATAATGAAGTCTACGAAACATCTCCCCAACTCGAAATTGTCACAACGATATACAAAACTGAAGCGATAGCCATCGGTGAGATTCCAAATGTCGGTGAGACCGCAAGATGTCTTGGTGAAAGGTTTAATGAACGTTGCAAAAGGATATCGCCCCAAATTCAAAAATTTCTCACCAGCAAGATGTTTGATGTGACAGTATGAGTTTCAAATAAGTTTTCATTCGTGCTTCAGCTGACACATTAATGGCGCGACGGGATATAACAAGGAGAATTCAATTGAAGGCATTTGTGTTGAATTGATAGCAGAAGAATCAGCAAGGTGAATGGGAGCCAGTGCATTCTTCAAGTCTGAAGATCTCAAGCAAAATATAGTAAGTGATTGCACCTTAGCTCATCATATTTTAACTTCTATAATTTTGAAGAATGGAATCCCCTAGCTCTGGAAAAGTTAAAAGCATAAAACATAGTGAAGGCAATCAAACAAAGGAGAAGAAACAAAAAACTAAGATAGAACATGAGGGCACAGAACGAAGATTGAATCAGGACCTCATTGACCAATTGCCTGGCTTTGGGCCTAAAGCCAGAAGATCTGCACAACTTAGGGAAAAGCTTGACAAACTAGATGATAAATGCAAATTTGTAGGAGACGTTTGGACTCAAATAAGGGGATATGAATTTTCAATTTCCATTATCATAGAAGAAGCTGTTTTGAACTAGTTTGCAATCCATGGAAGCTGAATTCAGGAAAATTGGTGTGCCCTAACGTGTTTATAAATATAGAATTGGTGAAATTGCTAGCTGATCATTATGACCCTAAACATAAAGCTATTTGTGACCTGTCTAGAAAACCATAGATACATTTGTCAAAGGAGGCAATAGGGGAGGTTTTTAATTTGGAAGGGTTTAGCAATGAAGAAATCATATATGAGGAATTGGAGAAGGAGTTCTTAAGAATGGATACAATTTACAAGGGTTGGAGGCTACCAATTCACAGGACTAAGCAAAATGGCAAACCAGTTCCTTTACAGGATAGTGATGGACCTATGTATCATGTGGACCTATTTGAACTTTACATGAAGTACACTTACTTCTCTGTTTGCCAAGTATTGGGAATGAATGCCCCAGAATATATATCAATTGTGCCAATGATAATTGCAATAGATATCCAATACCACAATTCTAGGCCATTTGACTATGCCTCATACATTTTTAGGGGGCTTGATTTAGGATTATTGGCTATCAAGGGTGGATCATCTACTTTTCATCTCAGGCATTACTCACTATTGATGCACATGGTGTTATACTTTGGACAAGAGTTGGGACTATGGCCTCCGGAGATGAGGATTTCTCAGTTTAGTAAAGATGGTGAAACATTACCTGTCCAATTGTGGACTGTTGTTTGGGATAGCAGGTTTGTTAATTCTAGCTTTATTCATTTTGAAGAATATTTTGTGAAGACTTTGTACAAATTGTACAATTATCCTTATAATTATTCTCTATCTGATGAGATAAAGAGATTTCTTCGGCCAAGAGATTTCAATGGGCCAATTGATCATAATTGGGGAGATTGGTATTGCTTAGAGGGAGCTACCATGATTAGAATTTATGGGTTTGAAGATGCCCCTTTTCTTTTGCCAAAAAGGGTCCCAAACAGAATTGCATATTTGGAGATTGTCAGATAGATGGATTACTGTAGTGTAATGAATTTTAGCTCTTTTGGGAAGCAGGCTTTTATGCCTAGTGCATTGTGCTTTGGTGATTTCACCGTGTTGGCCAAGGAAGGATACAATTTGATCCTTGATAAATTGTTGCATTATAACATGAAGAGAGGACCACTCAGAAAAAACTTTGATCCAAAAGGATATATTAATTCTACTAAAATGAAGATAAACTTTGGAGGGTATCAGCATGTGCCCTATCCCTTTGATGATATGATCCAAAATTTGGATGAAGAAGAAGCATAGATAGTGGTTGAAAGGTATAATCAAGGATTGCATAATGCAGAATCATTGTCTTCTGGAGAAGAAGCATCTAAGGATAATATGTCACAGAGTCAACCAAATAAAGCATCTAACAGTGCAACAATTGAAGTTGTAAATCATATTATGAATAAGCACCGAAACTTCTACGAAGAATTGCAAGGGGATGAATAGGGGTTGATAAATTTCGCTAAGAAAATGTTGACTACATTCTCTGATGACAGAGTGGAACTTAAGGAAGCTGCCAGATGGAAAAGTGAGAGTGAGTCAATACTAAATGAAATCCTGAAGGTTGCTACTACTGAAAGCACGACATTGGATGAGGCGAGCAAGCAAAATGAAAAGATGATAAGGATGGAAATCTCAATCTGGAACGCAGTTGGAGATGCGGATACTCATGAGCGTCGGGATTATTTGGATCATCTAAGTAAAACTCATTTGTGGCTAAACAGAGCTTAATTATCCTTTAATCCTTTTTTTATGTAAACATATGACATTTCTAAAAGGACGCGTCCTTTCATGTATTCAATGTATAAATATCTATTTCAGAAATGAAATAGCAATAAGTAGAATAGGATAGAAGATAGGATAGTAAAAATATAGTAGAATACAATGTTTCGCAAGTATGAGACTATGACGCATGTTTGAAATTATGGAGATAGCAATGGAAATCATTTAATATTGTGCAGCTTTTCTAGTATCAGTTGTTTATTGTGTCTATTGAAAGCATTATTGAAGTTGTCTCCAAAGTTGGTGTTTTTTGGTTATTTAAATTGGTGTAACAAATTTGCATCCAGTTTATCAGCGCACATTTGCTTTGTCTGTATGATGAATTAATTGGTTCTTTTAAGTAAATATTAAATCCTTTAAGTCGATCATAGTAATTAGAGAATGTCAGTTGGATCATTAAGAAGAACTTAGTGATCATAACCCTGCATGTTTATACAATTTATAAACTAAATCATATGTTGAACAACTTGAATACTTTCCAGAAAGAAGTACTTGTTTTAGGAAATTCTTTTGACTCCACACACCCTATAAGGTACTAGTCTCTGTAGTTTCATCATTTGGTTTTATTCAATTCCCTTTTTTACATCTGTTAACTGAACATATTAGGATTTAGTTTTGGGATATTGCTATACAATTTATACCAAATTTGATTTCATTTGTCCACTTCCATTTTCCATTGTGGGAAAAACATTTCAAGAGAAACAAGCAAGTCAAGTCTGCCTCACTCATATAGGTACACCCGCCTAGGTCTACTAGCACCTGAAGAGTAGAAAGCTTAAATCATTTGGCTTTGTTTTTTACCCTAAAGCGTACCAAGAGATTGGCAACCTCTTGAGTTATTCCGCCAGCATTTTTGAGAGCTAACAAATTGGCGACTCTACTAGGGAATAAATCAATTCAGAATCAAGGCCTTAATCATAGAGTCAGAAACCTTGTACAGACTCCACTGGGAATAAGGAATATCAAATATTTTCTCACTTTCACTAAAGTGAGTGGCGACTCTGATAAAAACATTTCAACATGAATGGGAGAAGATCTCAATATAGGGGAGGTCATACTGGATCCCCTGCTGGCAGTAGTAAGTGGACACACAAGGATGATAGGGTTGATAAGGGTAAAAGGATAAATGAGGACACGTGCATATGAATAAAGAAAAAGCATCAATACCACATTTTGAAACATATGACCATTATGATACATGGAGAGATAATTCAAGTGCAGAGCCTTGTACCCTAGAAGATCAAAGAAATCCTTTTTACGATCCTCAAAAACAAGATGAGTTTAGAGCTAAACTTGAGGTTGAACAAATAAGAAATCAGTAAGAATATGATCTGAAAATGCAGGGTAATCAGAATGAACTTATTGATCATGAATCTCCTCAAGAAAATTATGAATCTTTAACCTATGAAGAAGTTAATGCATGGTTTGAATCTCAGAAAAAGGAGAGGGAAGAACAGGAGAAAGCCCAAATGATACAAGCAATGAGAGAATTCAAATTGCAGAAGGCTCAAAACATTACTCAGACAGCCAGTTGCCCCCCAAAGTATGTACCACCTCATAAGCAGGGTAATCATGGTGTAGGGCCTTCTGATCCACCAAGGGTTCCTCACCATCAAGTAGGGAATCAATACAGATAGCCAAACCATCCACCTCATATTCCCACACAATATACAAATATGCAGCCACTGCATAATCAACATTATGTACCACATCACCATACACAATTCAATAATCTGATGTACCAATATCAGTATCCACCTAACCCTCCCCCTCACCAGTATACAACAATGATCAGGCAGTTTTATTTAGCAAGGTTTCAATTATACGGTCCTTACCCTATGGATGGCAGTTGGAGAGGTCTGGTGCCTAAGTTTACAGGGAGTAGTGCAATCTCTGTTGAAGAACATTTAAGGAGTTTCAATGCCTTCATTCAAGATTTGGATGTACCTTATAAAGATTTACATATGAGGTTATTCATGATGTCGCTTATTGAAGAAGCTAGAGATTGGTTCAACAGCCTAACAATAGCCTCTATTGATTCTCTCCAAATATTTCAGGACTGATTCCTCGAGCAATATGCGAATCAAAGTGCACCTAATGCTGCTCTTCATGAATTGATGTGAATTCAGAAAAAATAGAATGAATCAATTTATGATTTCAACTGAAGATTCAATAAACTACAGAATAAAATACCTCCTAGATCAAAATTGCTAGACTCTGTAGCATTGAGTGTTTATTTGAATGCGTTTGATCCTAAAATAGGGTATGAACTGAGAAATAGGTTCCCAAGAGATTTGGCTGAAGCCCAGAAGACAACATTAACAATTGAAAACAATAGGAGGGCTGCTAGGATAATTGATAAAAGGGACAACCCTAGGGCTCCCCAACAAACCCATAATTATCAATACAAACAGGAGAACACATACATGAATGAAAGGACGAGGTTACATGACATGCCTTATAACACAAACTAGAAAGATAGAAAACCTATAACAGATAGGCCTAGAAACAAAGAAACTCCTGATCCACTGAGGAAGAAGGGAACCTATATGGTAAATAACAATTATTTATGTGAAGTTTGTGATAAGCCACATTCCCCAGATTATTGTGTTGTATCCTAAAGAATGCAAGAAGAAGGAATGTTGATGGGAAATAGTGGAGAAGATCATATGGTGTATTTGACTGCAAATACTTTTCACCATGTTGAGGAGAGGTACTCATCTTTAGAGGATGAAGGTTATGAGTATGATGTTTCAAATCAGAAATACAATGTCCATATGGCTGAACAACAAGTCCTTTTTTACTCTGAAGAAGATTATATAGAGCCAAATCCTATTGAAATGCCTACTCAATGTAGTATGAGGAAACTTACTGAAGAGGAGATAGAGAGATTAACTGTTGCTGCAGTTGAAGAAGCAAAGAGTAAGTACTGGTTGAGAAATAGGACAGTAAATGAGAAGAAAGGTGTCCCCAGGGGAATCTTTATGAAAGAGCAAAAGGCGACACAAGGAACTGTGAAAAGGGGTGAAAATAAACAACATAATAAAAGTGAACAGAATCTTGTCCAAAAGGAGGAAGTGAAGGAATTGCACAAAGAAATGCAAAAGCCTGATCATCCAAGTAAAAGAGAAAAGGAGGAAAAAGGAGAAACGTCAGAACAAAAGAAAATGGTTAAGGCGGAGGGTTCTTCTTTTGACTTCACGCAGGCTTTATCTCAGGTAAAGATGTATGTTCCACTTCTTGAGATGATGAAAATTAAGGAATACAGAGACAGTGATGTTCAATTAATAACAAATGGGAATGAAAAACATATAAATTTTGAAAGCAAGATGGCCACTAAAACTGTTAATAAGCAAGAGAAAGTGAACATCCCATAAGTGTGCCTTAATAGTGCATTATTAAATCCACCACAAGTTGATCCTTTTTTCACTACATTACTCATAAATAACAAACTACTGAGGAATTGCATGATAGGATCTAGTGCTGCTATAAATATCATGCCAGTAGGAGTTATGAAACAGCTTGGCATGTGGGTGGATACCAATGGAGGTAAGTGCTATGCAATGGATAACCGACCTGTTCCTGTGGTGGGTATAATGAAAGATGTTGAAGTCAAGCTAGCTGCTTATCCTCAGGTGGTCTATAACATTGATATAACAGTAATTGACACCCCTCCTCAGTTTGGGATACTTCTATCAAGACAGTGGACAGCTGCGGTTGGTGGAAATGTCTAGTTTGATCTCTCTTATGCAACAATTCTAGTAAATGGTCAGGACGTGAAGTTATATAGGGAGCCAAGGATGAACCAGGTTATTGACTATGTACCACAAGATCAAATCAATTATTTTGTGATGTCAATCTTGGGAGTTTTAAGATGGAACCAGCTTAGCCACAATCAGTCAATGTTGACCTAATTGAAAAGCATGTGGCACAAAATTGCAATGGTGTGTGGAAAATGTATTTTGATGGAGCATGCAGCCAAGAAGGTAATGGAGTAGGGATAGTGTTTGTTTCACCTGAAGGTATTACATTTAAGTATTCATTCATGTTAACGTTTGAATGTACAAACAATGTGGCAGAATATGAAGCTTTATTGACAGGTTTGAACATAGCTGTGAAACATAAAATCAAGTTACTGGTTGTTCTAAGGGATTCTGAGTTGGTTATTTCACAAGTTAAGTCCAAGTATGTAGCAAAACATAAAAGACTAAAACAATACAGGAATGTTGTATGGGACACAATTGAGTTTTTTGATGCCTTCTCAATTGAGTGGATTGATAGGTCAAAAAACATAATGACATACTTTCTAGAAAATGTGGCACTAAAAAGAGATGACATTACATTGGTTGGAGTATCACAAATTGAGTTCAATACAAGGCCTACAGTGCTTGATAACATATATAGTTGGCATCTCTTTAATGATGATATTGACCTTTTGAAATTCCTCCACTGTATAGATCAATATAAAGCCCAAGAAATTGATTTCAATGCCTTTGTTGAAGAAGTGGATGGGAAGCAAACAATATTTGGGAAGGATATCTTACAGCTTAAAATAAATAATCTTCCTAAAGGCTTAGTGGCATTGGAGAGGTTTTATGATGGAAATGATCAGTCCCTCATGAAACAAGCATAGTCAAGAGGGAGGATATTGAAGAGATTAACTTGGGAAGTGAAATGGCACCAAGAAATGTGTACATCAGGAAGAAAATAAGCCCTACAATTAGAAGAATGCTGATAGAATTGCTGAGAAAATATAAATATGTGTTTTCCTAGTCTTAGGAAGATCTAAAAGCATACAAGGAAGATTTGTTTTAGCATGAAATACCATTGAATCCAAATGCTAAGCCATTCAAACAAAAGCAAAGACTCATAAATCCAACATTGGAGCCTAAAATGCAAGAAGAATTGGCAAAGCTCGAAGATGGGGGAATCATTAAACCAATCAGGCATTCAACGTGGGTCTCAAACTTGATCCCTGTGAGAAAGAAAAATGGAGATATTAGGCTATGTGTAGATTTCAAAAATCTAAACATGGCATCCCTCAAAGATAATTATCCTCTACCCAATATGGAGGCTATATTGCATAAGGTAACAGGGTGCAAACTGTTGTCTATGATGGATGGGTTTTTAGGGTATAACCAGGTCAAGGTCAAAGAATCTGAGCAATATAAGATAGAATTTATGAATCCTTGGGGGACATATGTTTATCTAAGAATGCCATTTGGTCTCACCAATGCAAGAGAAACCTTCCAAAGAGCTATGGATGTGGCATTTGCAGATTTGATCAATGTTATCATGGTGGTGTATCAGGATGACCTAACTGCTTATTCAAAGAAGGCTGAACATCATGTACAACATCTAGAGAAGGTATTTATTAAATCCTTGGAATATAGTATTAGTTTGAATCCTAAGAAATGTCATTTTGCAGTCACAGAAGGTAAGCTCTTGGGACATATTTTCTCAAAAGAGGGGATTAGGATAGATCCTGAAAGGGTTGAGGCCATTGATAAAATTCATGTCCCTAAAAATGTTAAGGCTATACAGTCATTCTTTGGATAGATTAATTTTGTTAGGAGATTTGTTTCTAACTTTGCTGAGATCATTAAACCCATATCAAAAATGTTGAAGAAAGGACAAAAAGTAGAATGGACTGCAGAAGCCTTGGAAGCTTTTATATCCATCAAAAGGGCCATCAAGGAAGCCCCTGTCCTTAAATCTCAGGATTTTGCAAAACCTTTTCAGATATTTTCATTCGCTTCAATGCACACTATTGTTGTTGTTATGCTACAAAAGAATAAGGAAGGTCATGAACAGCCTATGTCTTTCTTCAATAAGTGATTACAAGGGTCAGAATTAAAGTATGATATAATGGAAAAACAAGCATTTGCACTAGTGAAAGCTACAAAAGCTTTCAAGCCATATCTAGTTGGAGCAAAGGTGATTACTTATGTCCCTCATGTAGCTGTCAAGGATATTCTGACACAGTCTGAAGTAACAGGAAAAAGATGCAGATGGATTAACAAAATCCAAGAGTTTGACATGGAGATACAAATTACTAAATTGGTAAGAGGTCAGGGCTTGGAAAAGTTAATGGAAGAAGTGAATATTGAAGCAAATCAAATTTGCAATATAGAAGAAGAGACTGCAATTGCAAGAATTGAGCATACTCCTTGGTATGCAGATATCATGCATTACCTTAAATACATGAAGTGTCCAGAGGGATTGAGTGATAGCCAGAAAAGAACTCTAAAGTTGCAGGCATCTAAGTATGTCTTCATGGATGGAGATCTGTTTTGGAAGAACAGGGATGGTATACTATTGTTATGTTTGGATGAATCACAAGCCAGGCATGTCTTAAGTGAAATGCATGAAGGGGTTTGTGGAGGACATTACTCAGCATTGAAGACAATTGTGCATAAAATTCTCAGGGCAGGTTATTACTGGCCAAAGGTTTTTAATGACTCTTTTGCATATGTAAGAAAATGTGAAGCCTGCCAAAAATTCTCTGGAAAACTAAAGTATCAGGGAGCTTTGTCACTTCAACCCTTGCAAGCTTATGCCCCTTTTCATCAATGAGGAATTGATTTCATTGGAGAGATACAAAAAAAATTGAGTAGAGTACATAAATGGATACTGGTGGCCACTGATTATTTTACCAAATGGGTAGAAGCAGTCCCAACTAAACAGGATACAAGTAAAGTGGTGAAAAATTTTCTAATGGAGAACATTATTACCAAATTCGGTACACCACTAAGGCTGATTACTAACAATGGGATGTGTTTCAGATCTGATGAATTCAAAAAAAATTGCAGCACGTATGGCATTTTCATTTCTTATGCATCTCCTTACCATCCACAAGCTAATGGTCAAGCAGAGTCTAGCAATAAAAGTCTTTTGAAAATTATGAGGATGCTAGGTTAGAACAAGAAGGCTTGGGATCCAAAATTGAGATTAGCTATTTGGGCTGACAGAATCATTGTAAAGAAGGCAATTGGAAAATCCCCATTTGAATTGGTGTATGGAACACAAGCCAGGATGCCTTTACAAAACTTGTTACCAGTCTACAAGTTTATTCTTCAGGAGGATATAGACATCCTAGAACCTATCGAGGAGAGAATGGAACAACTGGTTGAACTTGATGAGATAAGAAGAGAAGCTCAAAATTAGAACATAAAGTTATAGACACAGATGAAGTATCTATTTGATAAAAAGGCAAAAGATAGAAAATTTGAAGAAAATGATTTGGTACTGATGTGGAACGCAAGCTATCAAGAGAAGGGAAAGCATGGGAAACTTGAAGCCTTGTGGCTAGGACCTTTTGTGGTTGTTGGAAAGAAGGGTGAACATTCATATTATCTATAGAATATGGTTGGTGAAGATCAGGAGTTTCCTATACATGGGAAATTTTAGAAACATTTTTTCTCGTGCGCAATATAGAGGATTAAGGGTTGCCAATGCATGGACAATTCTTAACAATCCTCTCAAAATTCTATCTTTCATGCACAGTAGTCTAGGAAATAAAAGGAACAGGAATTGCTAGTACATGGACAATCCTGGTTCTCCTTTCTAAAAATTTTCCATGTACAGTAGTGTAGGGTCATATTCATTTCCATTTCCTTTCATTTCATCATGCTCACATGATCCATCACCTTGAGTTTGGTCTGCTCACCTAGAAAATCTGGATCCTTGCAATGATCTTACAATCATTCATCCCCAGATGGAGCCACTGTTAGAACTGTAAAATTTTGAAAATTTTATAGTTAATGAGTCTACAAAATAGTCCTCACCATAAGCACAAATTTCTCTCTTCACAATATTTTTTCCCATATTTTGCCATATGGCCCCATAAAATCCATCGAGTCATGAATATTTCACCATATTACCCATATCGGCAGGACAGAGTGAGGGTCTCCCCGATCCATTTGGCATTATTACTAATGTATGTCTTGGTAGCCTATCGACAGGATATATTTTATTGTCCCGGCGAAAGAAGAATCATATCGGAAAGAGAATTATTATCGGGATGAGTCATAACGAACTCATATGCATCTCACCGACCAACACATGAAAAGCATTTTGGCCAAACTAATGTTATCAAAGTGAGGTCTTACCGAAAGCATCGGGTCTTGCCGATAAAGCGTAAAGGGATTCCATCAGAAGACTATCGGGATGAGGTCACATAGTCTTACCGACTCAAATGTCACACCGATAGAGATATCCATCAGCGAGAGAAAAGGTCATTGGCATGAGTTCCACCAAATATGAAAGTTACACCGATGAAATACTTCGGGGAGAGTCTCACCGAGTAGAATATATTGGAGAAACAAGTTCGGCGAGACAATTGGCATTGGTATGAGTCTTATCAAATTTTGAAAATCGCGCCAAGGTGTGGTTTCATCAGTGAAAGTATGATTATGTCTCAGCGACCAGAAAGTTACCGCAGGGTGTATCTCGGTAAGACACAATGAAGTCTATGAAACATCTCCCTAACTCAAAATTGTCAAAGCGATATACAAAACTGAAGCGATAGCCATCGGTGAGATTGCAGGATGTCTTGGTGAAAGGTTTAATGAACATTGCAAAAGGATATCACCCCAGATTTGAAAATTTCTAACCGACAAGACCTTTGATGCAACAGTATGAGTTTCAAATAATTTTTCGTCTGTGCTTCAGCTGACACATTAATGGTGCGACGGGATATAACAGGGAGAATGCAATTAAAGGCATTTGTGTTGAATTGATAGTAGAAGAATCAGCAAGGTGAATGGGAGCCAGGGCATTCTTCCATTCTGAAGATCTCAAGAAAAATACAGTAAGTGATTGCACCTTAGCTCATCAGATTTTAACTTCTATAATTTTGAAGAATGGAATCCCCTAGCTCTAGAAAAGTTAAAAGTAGAAAACATAGTGAAGGCAGTCAAACAAAGGGGAAGAAACAAAAAACTAAGATAGAACATGAGGGCACAAAACAAAGATTGAATCAGGACCTCATTGACCAATTGCTTGGCTCTGGGCCTAAAGCTAGAAGATCTGCACAACTTAGGGCAGAGCTTGACAAACTAGATGATAAATGCAAATTTGTAGGAGACGTTTGGACTCAAATAAGGGGATATGAATTGTTCAATTTCCATTATCATCGAAGAAACCATTTTGAACCAGTTTGCAATCCATGGAAGTTGAATTCGGGAAAACTGGTGTGCCCTAACGTGTTTATAAATACATAATTGGTGAAATTGCTAGCTGATCATTATGACCCTAAACATAAAACTATTTGTGACCTATCTGGAAAACCACAGATACATTTTTCAAAGGAGGAAAAAGGGGAGGTTTTTAATTTGGAAGGGTTTAGCAATGAAGAAATCATATATGAGGAATTGGAGAAAGAGTTCTCAAGAATGGATACAATTTACAAGTGTTGGAGGCTGCCAATTCACAGGACTAAGCAAAATGGCAAACCAGTTCCTTTCCAGGATAGTGATGGACCTCTGTATCATGTGGACCTATTTGAACTTTAGATGAAGTACACTTACTTCTCTGTTTGCCAAGTATTGGGAATGGATGCCCCAGAATATATGTCAATTGTGCCAATGATAATTGTAGCAGATATCCAATACCACAATTCCAGGCCATTTGACTATGCCTCATACATTTTTAGGGGGCTTGATTTAGGATTATTGGCTATCAAGGGTGGATCATCTACTTTTCATCTCAGGCATTACTCACTATTGATGCACATGGTGTTATACTTTGGACAAGAGTTGGGACTATGGCCTCCAGAGATGAGGATTTCTCAGTTCAGTAAAGATGGTGAAACATTACCTGTCCAATTGTGGACTGTTGTTTGGGATAGCAGGTTTGTTAATTCTAGCTTTATTCATTTTGAAGAATATTTTGTGAAGACTTTGTACAAATTGTACAATTATCCTTGTAATTATTCTCTATCTGATGAGATAAAGAGATTTCTTTAGCCAAGAGATTTCAATGGGCCAATTGATCATAATTGGGGAGATTGGTATTGCTTGGAGGGAGCTACCATGATTAGAATTTATGGGTTTGAAGATGCCCCTTTTATTTTGCCGAAAACGGTCCCAAATAGAATTGCAAATTTGGAGATTGTCAGACATATGGATTACTGCAATGTAATGAATTTCAGCTCCTTTGGGAAGTAGGCTTTTATGCCTAGTACATTGTGCTTTGGTGATTTCACTGTGTTGGCCAAGGAAGGATACAATTTGATCCTTGATAAATTGTTGCATTATAACATGAAGAGAGGACCACTCAGAAAAAACTTTGATCCAGAAGGATATATTAATTCTGCTAAAATGAAGATAAACTTTGGAGGGTATTAGCATGTGCCCTATCCCTTTGATGATATGATCTAGAATTTGGATGAAGAAGAAGTAGAGATAGTGGTTGAACGGTATAATCAAGGATTGGAGGATGCAAAATTGTATTTGCCCAGGTTGAGGACTCAGCATTATATTTTCCCAACCAGAGAGTTGAGTATTGAAGAAAGTGAAGAAGCAGATGCAAGTCACCTAGAGTACAGATCATTTTTATCTAATGATGAATTTGTTTATTCCCCAGAGTTTAAAGCATTTTTATATAAGCAAAAGGGGAAATAGATAAGGGAAAAGGTTGATAATGTTACTGCAGGAAATGAAGAGCAATTGTTGAATGAATTGAGGAAATGTGTAGATAAGGAAATGAGAGGTATGACTCCTAAAAAAACGGAGAAAAATGTTGGAAAATGCTGGTGTCATGATCTTTCCCGGGCTTGATCTCAATTTCGCACTTGTCTTTGATAGTTTCCTAAGGGACAACAATGCTACACACAAGCTTGACAAAGAAAAGGTAACAGAAGTGTATGTTGGATCCAAATACAATACAGATGAAGGATCATTGATAATTTGGGCCTTGTTTCCACCCCACAGGAAGTCAGTAGTTATTGATACTGAAAAGGCATTCGGGCATGTCATGAATTTGAAATTTGGGGAAGCTTATCCTGTGGCTATCGTAGAAATTGGGATAAATATTGCAAAATTGAACAAAGCACAAATTCAAATGTTGATAAAAGAAAGGGAAATGTACAAACTAAATAATGAAAGGATGCTGAGAGAAAATGACAGATTAAAGGATTTAGTAGATGTTACTATGAAGAAACCCAGGATGCTTACCCAAGGTGAAAGTTCTTAGTCAAAGGATCATTGGGAAGTATCAAGTGCTTATTCCCAAGGAAAACATGATGCAATTGTAGCAATGATCAAGAAAAGGTAGGATTGTTTAACATCTTGGATGAATAAACTCTGGGGAAAGCATTCTCACACACTTGCTGCATTGAAGGAGCATAAAAGGATGGATGGACAGATTATGGAGAAGTTTCAAGAAACAAACCAGAGAGATGCCTCTAACAGTGCAACAATTGAAGTTGTAAATCATATTATGAATAAACATTGAAACTTCTACGTGAAGAATTGCCAAGGGATGAACAGGGGTTGATAAATGTCACTAAGAAAATGTTGACTACATTCTCTGATGACAGAGGGGAACTTAAGAAAGCTGCCAAATGGAAAAGTGAGAGTGAGTCAATACTGAATGAAATCCTGAAGGTCGCTATTGCTAAAAGCACGACATTGGATGAGGCGAGCGAGCAGAATGAAAAGATGATAAGGATGGAAATCTCAATCCAGAACGTGGTTGGAGATGCGGATACTCATGAGCGCCGAGATTATTTGGATCATCTAACTAAAACTCATTTGTGGCTAAACGGAGCTTAATTGTCCTTTAATATTTTTGTTATGTAAACATATGACATTTCTGAAAGGACGCGTCCTTTCATGTATTCGATGTATAAATATCTATTTCAGAAATGAAATAGAAATAAGTAGAATAGGACAGAAGATAGGATAGTAAAAATATAGTAGAATACAATGTTTCGCAAGTATGAGACTCTGACACATGTTTGAAATTATGGAGATATCAATGGAAATCATTTAATATGGTGCAACTTTTCTGGTATCAGTTGTTTATTGTGTCTATTGAAAGGATTATTGAAGTTGTCTCCAAAGTTGGTGTTTTCTAGTTATTTAAATTGGTGTAACAAATTTACATCCAGTTTATCAGCACACATTTGTTGTGTATGTATGATCAATTAATTGGTTCTTTCAAGTAAAGATTAAATCCTTTAAGTCAATCATAGTAATTAGAGAATGTCAGTTGGATCATTAAGAAGAACTTGGTGATCATAACCTTGCATGTTTATACAAGTTATAAACTAAATCATATGTTGAACAACTTGAATACTTGCTAGAAAGAAGTACTTGTTTTAGGTTTCTTTTGACTCCGCACACCCTTTAAGGCACTGGTCTTTGCAGTTTCATCATTTGGTTTTATTCAATTCCCTTTTTTACATCCATTAACTGAACATATTAGGATCTAGTTTTGGAATATTGCTATACAATTTATACCAAATTTTATTTCATCTATCCACTTCCATTTTCCATTGTGGGAAAAACATTTCAAGAGAAACAAGCAAGTCAAGTTTTCCTCACTCATATAGGTACACCCGCCTAGGTCTAGCAGCACCTGAAGAGTAGAAAGCTTAAATCATTTGTCTTTGTCTATTACCCTAAAGCATACCAAGAGATTTTTAACCTCTTGAGGCATTCCGCCAGCATTTTTGAGAGCTAATAGTTTCATTAAGAAGTATTTTTAGTTGCTTTAATACTTATTTACTTATTCCACACTTACATTGATGTCATCAGGTATTTGATCAAATTATGCCTTGGGATGCACAATATGGGGTCATAGGAGACTATTAATGATGATGTGAAGGTCAATTAGGGCTTGGGACACAAAATTCAATGTGAAAGTGTGATTAAATATACTTTACAACACTAAAATGAGGTCCACTTAGCCTAGAAAGGAACAACATCCAATGTGAATGTATAAGACATTACAACACTAGATTAGAGGTAAATTTAGTTCACAAGCCTTCTAGATTGATGTGAAAATGAAATTAAATATATTTTACATTGTTGAATTAAGGGAAAATGGGTTTATTAAGTATAGAAAAGTGTGAGTCTTTTACAAGACTTTACAACACCTTTACAAGACATTGTTAGATGCATTTACAAGGGTCAATTTCCTAATGTGGACGTGTAAAGCACTTCAAAACACTAAATCAAAGCCTCATTGAGTCCAATTTATCATTAATTATTCCCAAATCCAGCAAGAAATATTTTTTTCTACGGTATAGATCTAAAAGCACGTAAATGCATATTCATAGGTTATGGTGAAAATGTAAAAGGTTACAAGCTTTGGAATCCTCTAACCTGAGAAATTTCTTTATCTAGAGATGTTATTTTTAGGGAATTTAGAGCTTATTCAAGAGAAGAACAACCAAAGGAGAAGGATACTTCTTGAACAATGTATTTTGAGATAAATACTAAGAAGCAAGAAAATGCACATGTTGAAGAACAGTTAGAGGGATTGCATGAGGAGAGTTCACAGAGTTCTTCTGAGATAGATGCTAATGATGAGCATATTGAGGAACAAGAAGAACCCCACTTGAGAAGATCCACAAGACAATGAAATCTTGTTGATAGATATAGCCCACCTGATTTTCATTGTATATTTGCTTTGATGAGTACTAATGATGAACCTAGATTTTATAGGGAAGTTGTGTCTTCATATGAGAACAAGCTTTGGTCACAAGCTATGCACGAGGAAATGGATTCCTTGGATACTTGTGACACATGGGATATTGAGAGTTTTCCCAAAGAAAGAAAATCCATTGGTTGTAAATGGATCTTTAAAAAGAAAATTGGAGTAGATGGTAATCTTGAAAGGTACAAGGCTAGATTAGTATCCAAGGGCTACTCCCAGAGAGAGGGGGTTGACTTTAATGAAATATTTTCTCTTGTTGCTAAATTAATTTATATTAGATTCCTTTTATCTATTGATGTTGCTTATGATTTTGAGATAGAGCAAATGGATGTGAAAACTGCTTTTTTGCATGGGGATCTTAATGAGGAGATCTATATGAGGCAACCTAATGGTTTTGTTGTAAAAGGAAAAGAGGAATTGGTTTGCAAGTTAAAGATATCTTTATATGGATTGAAACAGTCATGAAGAATATGGTACCAGAAGTTTGATGCTTTTGCATTGAAAATTGGTTATGTTAGGAGTGAGGAAGATCATTGTGTTTACATGAAATGTATTGATGATCAAATTTTAATTATTATCATGTATGTTGATGACATGTTTTTTATTGGTAATAGCAAGGTAATGATCAAAAATTGAAAGCACAACTATCTAGCACATTTGAGATGAAAGATCTAATATCCTTGGTATGGATATCATAAGAGATAGAGGTAACAGAAAGCTTTTCTTAAGTCAAAGCAACTATGTTGATACTATTTTGAAGTAGTTTAACATGCAGGATAGTAAACCAATTAATATTCTTTTACTAGTTGGCATGGAGTTAAGTTTAGACATGAGTCCTAAATCTGATTTTGATCATGAAGAAATGTCTAAAATTCCATATGCTAGTGCAGTTGGTAGTTTGATTTATGCAATGGTCTATACAAGACTAGATATAGCCCAAGCAGTGGGAGTACTAAGTAGGCTTATGTCTAACCCTGGGAAAGAAAATTGGACTTATGTTAAGAGGGTGTTTAGATATTTATGAGGTACTTCTAATTATTGTTTGGTTTATCATGGTGCTAATGATATTGATATTATGCACACATCATTGAACATACAGGGTTTTGTTGATTCAAATTGGGTAGGAGACCTGGACATTTGGAGGTTGACAAGTGGTTGTGTTTACTTTGTTTGGAGCTGTGGTTAGTTATCTAGATGGTAAGAGGCATCCCACGGTTGCTTTGTCCACCATAGAAGTAGAGTACATGGCTGCTACACATGCCTCTATAGAGGTAGTTTGGTTACAAAGACTTGAGAAAGGTATTGGTTTTAATTGCAAGCAAATTAAACTTGAATGTGATAGTTAGAGTGCTATTTGTTTAGCCAAAAATCCTATGTATCATGCTCGTACTAAGCATGTTGATGTTCAATATCACTTTGTGTGAGAAATGGTTGAGAGTGGGAAGGTATTGATTGAGAAAGTTGACACTTTGATCAATGTTGCAGATTATCTTATAAAACTAGCTCCTACAAATAATTTCTCTTGGTGTAGGAAGGCCTTTGGCCTTGAGTCCTATACTTGATTTATAATAATGATTCCTTGTTTAGAATAATTACAATGTATAATTTCAAGTGGGAGAATGTTGGGAATAGGATGCTATTTAATTGCAATCCTAAACATATTTCATGTATCTGTACTAAGTCCTTGGAAAGTATTCCCCAACACTAGGATTAGAAAGAGATTAAATTTGAATGAAATGAACATGTAAATTGACATTTGTAATTATTCCTAAATGATAGGAACATGTGAGGGCATCCAAGAAGAGTTCCTAAATAATAGGAGCACATGGGGTGCCCACATGGAAGGTGGAACCCACCTTGCTTAAGTTAATTGTTTGGAGAATAGATAACACTTCAGTAATGCATGTAAAGATCCTACAAGTTAGGGATTTATATTTACATGAGTGGAGTTTAGTTCAGTTCAGTTCAATTTAGTTCAATTCATTTCCGTTTAGTATCAGTTCAGTTCAGTTTAGTTATCTTTAGTGTAGTTATCTTCAGTTGCATGTAGTTAGTTTTAGTTGAATGCTAGTTGACTTGTAGTTGACTTGAGTTGCATGACTAATGACTTTAGTTGCATGACAGATAATAGGTGGAAACATTTAGTTAAGTGGGGATGATCAATCATGCATAATGTTTGCATGAATTGATGAAGAGATATACATGTTTATGCTAACAAAGATTGACTTGGACCCACCTTGGGTGCCCAAGTTGGAATCTTTGAGTTTACACCTTTTGCATGAGAATATATTTACACGACTGAGTTAAGTGGGCATATTCTTGGGCACCAAATTTGAGGAGAATCTTGGAAGATATTTTATTGACCAACGACCAGTTAGGAGTTCAGTTTGGGGCACCTAAATTGAGGAGACTTTGGTTTTGATTTCATGTTACATGATGGAACTCTACTTGCACAAAATAGGTGTAGGTTTTTGAGAGGAACTTTGTGGTCTTGTAATTGACAACTCTTTGGAGTTTACAATGCTCATAATTGTATATTAATTGCTACAAGTTGAAGAGAGTTTTACCAGAGTTTATTGCAAGTTGTGAAGAAGAATTGTTGAAAGAAAAAGAAGGATATCAATTAAGGATTGATACAATATTATTGTAATCTTGTTCTAAGGTTAGAGAATACAAGCATAATTGATTCTGGTGGTGGATTTTTTTCCCAAAATGGTTTCTCCATGTATATTTTCTATCACTTCTATATTCTTGTCTCATTCTTCTACAATCTTCTATCTCTTTCTACAATTGGTAAAATTGATCTAAACAGATAATCATCCACAAATCATTTGCAACAACTTAGAACACTTAAATTAGATATACAATCTCATAGTTTTACAAGTTTTAAAGTTACATAATTACCTCCATTTTCAACAAAAAACTCTTGTATGAAAATATAAAATGGACTCGAAAATGGGTGATCCCACAATACTGGTTTACAATTTTTGGCCAAACTGGACACTGAAATATTTTTTTCTAACTAAATCTTCACTTTCGGGCACCTATAGCGGCTAAACCGTGAGGAATTTGAAAATGATGCAAACTAGTGATTTGTGACATTTTGTCAATATATTCTAAATATATGTTTTTCAAAATTTTTGGAATTAGATTGCACTTCTTTTTCCATCTCCTTCGAAAACTAGTTTTTTTTAGTAAACAACATTTTTAAGGAGTGATGCTCACCGTATAATGCATAATGTTTTTTCCATGAAGGATAAAATTCTATTTTTTTTTAATTTAAATTTGTAACTATGATATCTAGTGCTTCCAATTGGTTTCATAGTGTTTTATTGATTTTTTTTTCTTAATCAAGTTTCAAAATCAAACGAATTAAAATTCAAACATAGGCAGACCATATAACACAACTTTTTTTGTATGCATTGAAATTCAAATTTTTTTTATTGGATCAAGGACTTCAATACCTGGGGCACTCATATTTTTCATTTTTTTTGATAATATTCTATTTTTCCACATGTGTAGAATAGAGAACTTGATTTTCGGTGAAAAACCTACATTCACAAGAAATAAAAATAAATACAATAATAAAATTAAATTTATTTAAAATTATAACTTTTGGGAAGCTTATAATAAGGACTACATACAAAAAATAAATTTTAAATGAATTCATTTGATCCCCCAAAAGGTAAATCAAAAGTGGTTTTTTATCAAGCATTTTGATAGGTGTAAAGGAGACTCCATTAAAGGTATGGTTTAAAACTAGCGGAGTTCTATCCAAGGAGGTTTGATCTAAGGTGGTTTGATTAAACCATATTCAATTGGAATCCTTTAAATGGAACTTTTCAAGGCTTAAATCATTATATTTTCTAAAAATATGCAATTTCAACAAAAATCAGGATCTCCCAAAAATTGTAAACCAACTTTGTGGGATCACTCAAAATTTCATGTGAAGGGGTTTAAATTTTGTCTTGAGCAATTGGATTTTAACTAAAATCACCTTGACAATTCCTTTGCAAGAATTTTTAAGAATTTTATAGGTCTCCTTTGAGTAATTAGTTATTCCTATTTTGGTTCCATGGATTCTATGATTACAACTTCAATAAAACTCGGGGATTTTCTATATTTCATTTTAGTATCCTTCAACTAGGTATTTTGGGCATTTGCCAATGTTTTATAGTCTTTTTGGTTAGTTACATCTATGAATCCACTATCCATAAACTCTTGTAAACCATTAGCTACTATTATAGTGTATAGTTTTTATCTTCTTAGTCGACACATCATAAATTTATCCATCAAATGTAGGTATTCATTGCCAACCCTTACTATTAGTCCAACCATGCTAAAAATTTTGAAGACTCTTAATATATAATAAAATATAGAGTTCTAGCTTTGATATGAGTCTATTAAAAAATAGAATGAATCAAACAAATACAAGAAAGATTAATAATAGGGGAATACAAACTAAAATATAAAATAAAATAGAGTTTATATATATTCAAAAAAAAATTAATAGAAAATAAACACTGGAACTATTGAATTCCTTACTTTTGCTATTATTTTCTATTGTGGTTTTTTCTATTTTCTACCTTGTTCTCTAGTTATCCAATCTTAGCTTTGTTCATGCCATAAATGATGATATTTTTATGTTCCTTTTGTTTCCTTTGTTTATACAAAAATCAAACCTTGTTGCTATTATGTTCCCTTATATTTTTCCCCTCTAATGTTTTTCACATTTTTCTCTCACTCAAACTCAAAAAATGTAACTACTAGCATTAAAGATGTATTGAACTTTTCCATAAATTTTCAACAAAACATCATTTAATATTTTAAGTGGGTAACTTTAATTTGGAAGGAGGATATTAGATCCTAAAGATCTCAAATAGAAAAGAAAAGAATTATGATAAACGCTAGTAGCTCTAGATTATAAAACCTAATAGTATTTGTTATCCCCACCTTAACTTTTACAAGTACATGATATATCCAACCTAAATTTTTCCCATTTGGCTTTCCATAAATTAACGGACATGCTAAAATTTTATCAATTTCTAGCATGATTAAAATGTTAGGAATTTTTTTTTTCTGAACTAGCAATATTTTATCACATTTAATGGTTATTATTTATTTCATCCTCAGGTAAGAAGTGGATCTAGAATAAAATAAAATTGAAATATTTAAATTTACAAACACCATTTTAATAAAGAATAATGCTATTATAATATGAAGAAAGCCTGTGATTAAGTATTAAAATGGTTTTCTCTATAATAATGGAGAGAGTGAATTTTCAAAATTTATGCAAGATTATTGCAACATAAACCTTTAAAATTCTACATATATGATGGATTAAGATAGGATAGGTGAATTTATAGACTTTTAGATATAAAAAACGGATGGTGGATGTTAATTTTCATGATCTTTGATAAACTTGATTTATTTGTTTTATTCCATTTAGGAATAGGTTTTTTTTTCTAGACTGCAGGAATCAGGTAGCCACCCTATAAATTGTAGTGCGCCTGGTAAACTTTTTTCATGTGACTGTTGACGTTGGCACAACATGCCCTTTGATACCACAAGGACGGGGGGAGACTAAACCTTGTGACTTCTTTTCTGCAATAGGATGCTTTAGCCAATTGAGATAGGCCCCCACCCTAGGATTCCATTTAGGAATAGGTATTCATAAATTAGAGGAATTTAAAAAATACATGGATAGAAGTTAACATTTAAGAATGACATGTGAAGAAAATTAACTAATTATTTTCATAATTAATTTAATTATGTGTGAATGGGTTTGGAAATTGATTAAATAATAATAAGTTATTAACTAATTTAGAAAATGATGTTAGAGGATAAAAAGGAGAATTGAAATTGATTAATTAACAATGAATTAATAATTAATTGTGAGGATAATTTTGAGAATTAATTCATCAATAAATTAATCAATTAAGAGGATATTAATTATGGGGCGGTGGGCCTAACTCGATTGGCTAAGCATCCTCTTATAAGCAAGGGGTCACGAGATCTAGTCTCCCCACCGTCCCTGTGGTACCAGAGGGCATGTCGTGCTAGTGTCACCAATCATGCGAAAATTTTTTACTAGGCGCACTACAGTTTATAGGGGATGGATACCCAACCAATTCCTAAAGAAAGGAAAAAAAAAAGATATTAATTAACTAATTATCAATAGTCAATAAGTTAATTGAATGTGATGAGATGGGGAATTCATTAATTAATCAATATGGTGATGTAGAGATAATTAATTTCAATAAACTAATTAATGTATAAAACTAAATTCATAGCACTAAAATTCTTTTTCTTATCCTATAGTGCTATGAATTTAGTTTTTACACTAGTCAAGATGTAAAAAAATAGTTAAGGTTAATAGGGAAAAATACTAAGTTCACAAAAAAAGTATATGTATTATAAAAATATAACAAGGTGTTCAATGTGTGCCCCCATTTTTTTGGTTGTGTTAGGTATTTTTCAAAATTAGTTGGTAGAAATATATTCAAAAGTCAGTTCTACAAGTTGTGTATTTTTAATATTTTTATTAATCTTTATTTTTATAAATTTTAAAAGTGGATGCATCTCAAAAATTGCATTATAAAGCATCCATGTCACATAGGGGAAGGGTCCCAATAGCCATTATGGCTCACTTCATGCACCCTAACCTCCTAAATGATACGTTGTGTTGTCACATTTTTTTTGTGTTTTCTTTGTATGTGACTCGAGAGCTTATAGAACTATTATCTTGGCTTTTGGGCATTTTCAAAAAAATGCAAGAAGGCTCATTATGCACACAAACGTCAAAAAGTGGTCATTTGGAGATGACGTCCAATATGTATTCCCTATTGACCCAATTACCATTCACTTTAACCACCAAAAAAAATATGATATTCCTAATCATATAAACGTGCAATTATATCTTCAAATAAAAATTTCACTACTCACTTGTAAATGTATAAAATTCACTTTTTAATGTTCAAAGTTCATGAGAGTGTTGTTAAATGTTCCTAATGTCATGCCCACAACCTATGGTTGCTTGGACCTCAACCACCTTTTAACCCGGTTAACTCTCATGTTAGGTCTATGCATGGGATTATTTCCCATGGTATTTTTGTTTCCCTCCATCATTTTTGGTATGGTGTTGCTCTCCTTCTATAGTAACACTCATGCAAGCTTCCTATCAGATGCTCTCCATGGTCTCAAGTAATGTCAATCTATCATTTTTCCTTTCATATTCAATAAAATGGTACTTGTGAATCCAGTTTGCTCCACTAATCTTGTATTTTTCACATTATTCTGCAAACCATCTAAGGTTTCATTGCCATGATCTCGTTTAGTTTATACAAAGATATATTGGAGCTATGAACCGGTGAGGCCAACAGGGGACCTCATCCACAACTTGACACTTAGCAATAACACCCCAATAGAGGTTTGAACCTTGGTGTAAAGCACCACAGCACCATAATTTAACCATCACACTATACCATTATTGACGTTAAATTCTTAATTGTTATTCCTAAAGACATTTTTCTTTTCTCATGTAAAAAATGACAAAATTAAAGATATCTTACTTCCTTAAAAACATAAGTCTTAAAGCTAACTAGGATAATATTTATAGGAACCTACAAGAAATTATCGCTTATTGTAAGAAGCATATGAAAACTATTGGCACTACTCTCCAAGTCCTCTAGCATGAGATGGAGAAGAGGAGGTTGGACAAGTTGGGTGCAACTAGTTCTTAGGCCCCTCTCTCTGCTGTTGTGAATGCCCCCAATAATAGGAAGGCTAAAGGTAAAGAAAAATCTATCACTTAGAATGTTGACTAGGAGATCCCTACTGAAAGGTGTTATCTTTCATGGAGAAGATTGACTTTTTGAACAAAGAATGGTAGGCCATAAAAGGCAGGCTAAATATGTTGGGTAACTAGTAGTAGTTGTTTGTTGGTTTGGTGCTAGTCCTTATGTTTTTTTGGTTCTTGGTTTGTTTTTTGTTGTTGGTTTCTAGTCTCACTTTTGGTGAGACTCGTACTTTTAGCCTTTATGGTTGTTTTTGTTGTGAGTCTGGGCCCTTTTCCCGTGTTTATCTTAATCAAAACATAAGTCTTTATTTATTTAATTTTTCTTGCATTTAAAAAATGACAAGGTCTTCTATGTGATTTATAATAATAGATGTAACCTATTTCTCCTTCTACACTTGGTTGAATATAAATATTCTCATAATCACTCCAAATTACACATCGTTTTCATAATTCTAAGAAACTTAATGATCATAGAGTCAATGTTCATGATGTTGTAGTCAATGTAGTTTTCATATTAGCCATAACTTCTTGTCCAATTGATAAGTCAATCTCTATTATAATTGATTATTAATAATTATTGACATATATATAAATAAATGCAATTAAAACTATTTCACTATTACCAACACAAAAATAATTGAACATATTACAATCATCCAATAATAAATACTTTTTCTCCCCATTATTTAAAAATCAACTGTAATACAGTGTATATAATATTTTAATATTTAAAATATATAACTTGATTGATTTAATCTACTAATCACTAACAACAGTTTTTACATTAAATTAGTTTATATTTAAATGCAAGAGTTTTATAATCTGTATCCATCTTGACTGTGAGACAAATTCTATACAACATGTTTTCTGAAAAAGTCGCATGCAATACAATCGATATGATAACGAAAAATTCCAAACAGACGCCTTATTTATTTTATATTTATAATTCGGAATAGACGGCTCACCTTATCTCTATAATAAAAATGCGTCTCTCCATCCTGATAAAAATTAAAAAAAACATTGGCCATGCACAGCAGTGTAGATCTACACTTTTATGTCTCCACGCGTTTCCATAACTGTTTTGAGTTTTAATCAGTCGTACTCTGGAATGTTTCCTAATATTCCACTAACATTTAGTATGTTTCAGAAAATTAGTTTTTTTAAGGACAATCTATCCACAGAAGCTTTTCAAAGTTATATTTAAATCAGAGAATGGATAGTATTTTGGAGAATGTGATAACGTGCCACGAAAGAGTCAGCATGGGATCAAATCCAATGGCGGTGTTTACGATCTAAATGCGTATATATACTTGTTCACCATTGTTTGGGTGAAAACAATCTCAGTTATCAAAGGAAACACAGATAAAAAAGAAGAGCAGAGAAGTATGGCTTCAATATGCAGGAACTTTTTGCACGTAACTATTATCCTATTGCAATTGGCAACGTGGCTTTCCTTTCAACATGCCGCTGAAGCAACATTCCACCTTACACGAACCACAATTCACCCTCCATTTGGAAACTCGTGAGAAACAATCTGAATCTATGGTTTTTTCTTGAAAAGCTTTAATTGAAATCCCATCTCAATTAGATGATTGAAAGTGGCAAGCTGTCTAAGCTCTTTTATCTCGTATTCACACCCATGTTTTAATTGCAGACTATTTATGAAAGTGAATGCAACCGGAGTCCAGATTTACCAATGTGAGAACAGCTCAAATGGGTCTGGGATAATGAAGTATAACCAAGTTGGAGCAACTGCAAAACTTCCTCTCCTTATGGTAATCAGAAATATGTGTCAGTGGGCTACCATTACTACCTTCCTCATACCCTCGCTCAAGGAGCTCAGCCCACTTTTTCATTCAGCGTGGTGGAAGGAGATCCTGTATCTGCCATCCCTGAGTCAACAGTTACAGGCATGCTATATTTAATTTAAACTTTGCTCCATTTAAATATTGAATGTTTTAAAGGTTAGACAATAATACTACATTTGTTTCTGTCTGGTTTGGGTGTTCCATCTCTTGTGGAACTCGTTTCGTATGTTTTGGTTTCTTTTGTGTTATGATTGTTGTCCGGCTATATTGGATTTCGGGTCCCATCAAAACATGATTTTTATCTCGAAGATTCTAAAAGTCAAGTGAAGATTTTAGGACAGCAAATATGATAGCAGATAAAAACAAACAGTCATGAAAGATATATCAAGTTCAACACAGAAAGAAAAGCTTTTGTATTATTGTTAAAAATAAAGCAGCTGCACAGAACAGCAGTCAATAAATAGTTTTACAGCATAGAAAACTTTATGAAAAAAAACAGAAACAAACTAACAATAGATTTTTTCTTACATACATTATCATGCAATAAAGATCGCTAGAAGGATTCTAAAAAACTAACTAAAACTGACAAAAGATAGAAAACATAGCAGTGAGGAAAACAACTAACTAAAACTGACTAAAAAGATAGATAGAAACTGCACATAGCAGTGGGGACATGCCAAATGGCAGATCTCTCGCATCAGTTATTCAACAAATAGTTATATTTTTACCGTAGAAAAATTGCATTTGAGTGTTAATTATTTGGTATTTAAAAATAATCTCCAAATTTTTCTCAGAGATTAGAAAAATGTGATACAAACAAAACTCTCACAGCCGATTCTAAAAGCATTTCAATCATTTTCACCATCTTTAGAATCCTTTTGTTTATTAATTTCTGACATGTTAATATGGTGACAGCTAACACAATCGGTAGGAAGAAAGGCAAGAGTGAAGATGGCATTGATGAGTTGCTGCTGAAGGCTGTTAGTCATAGTGGGTATGGCCATGCAAGTGAGGTATCATATGTGCAACGCAGGTATTCCAAGGGCGGAATTCCCCCACCATTCTGTGAAGAAGATGCAAAAGAAATTCAAGTTTCATACAGTGCACAGTATTTCTTCTGGTCTCAAGATACATCCCCTGACACAGCAGCCATTCCTTCTGAAATAAGCATCGATTCACAAAATTCAATCCCTCTTTTTGGGTTTTATGCAGAAGGATATCGGCACTATAAATTCAATGGTTCTTCCTGGATCAATTTCAATGCATCAGCTTTGCTGTATTCTTCACCGGGACAGCAAGTAATGGAGAGACACTATTTTCTTGCACAAGCTGATGACAAGGGAGGAGAGCCCTCATGGGAATTGTTCATGCCTTCTGCTCTTGGGAAAGCTAGAGTGACTGCCAAGTTAGTGAGTACAGTTGTAGAAGATAAAGATAGTATCCCTTGGAGCAAACTGGATGCCACCAGTTATGCTGCTAATCCTTCTTACATGTAAGTATATGATTGATATTTTTCTTCAATTACTATTACTATTCTCACCATTTTACTCATGGCTTTTGGCCTCTTGAATATAATTGCAGAAGATCATACATAGAGGAAGTGAAATACGTGCAGAGAGTTTCTACTGTGGGAGGGCTTCCTCGTAAACATGAAGACACTCCAAATCCAGAAACAGGAAATATATATTTGTCACCTTACTCGGCAATCTATTGGTTCTCTACCAATTCCACTTCTTTGTAAATGCCCTGTCGACTAAGTATGAAATAATAAAATGTGCAAGATCCCAATGGAAATCCACGATTCCCGTTAAACTTCAATAATATCTTAATTGTTCTATTTTTCCCATGGCTTTATTCTTATTGTGTCGGTGCTATGTAAAGTCCATTAATCGCCTACATTTATAAGAATCGTTGGTGTAATAGTATGCTCCTGTGCAATGTCTCGACTTAATGTTTTATATTTCTCCCTTACTTTAAAAGCAATTTTATGTTAGCTATGAAATGCTTGCTTTAATATCTTACACACTTTTATTTGATACAATTTGATATTTATTGTTATATTTGGGTGATGGTAGAAGTTAATGATTTTAGTTTAGGTTATGTAGTTATTGTCATTTTCATTTAAATAATTGGTATTGTGTTATATAAATTTGAAAAAAAAAATTATTAATTGAAAGTATTGAATAAGATTTGAACTTATAATTATATATATTTTTATTGGAATAATATCCACTAAATCTATCGTTAAAAAGATATTTTGAACTTTCAATTATATATTTTTATTTGGAACATTATCGAATAATTCTTTCATTTAAAAAAAAAAAAAAAATTATAATTATGTATTTTTTATTGCAATAGGTGAACTAAATATACCATTATTACATATATAAGAAAACAATATTTTCAATTCGTTTCATTTACACTAACATCAAAATTAAATTATTATCATTATTCATCAAATTTTATTACGTAATACAAAATTAAATTAAAATAAAAATCTAAGAAGTCTTAAGTAATATAGTTAATATCATTTCTAAATAAGAAAAATAGATGTCATTTTTCTTCATCTCCCCAATTTCTAGTTTGAAGTGTTTGAATAATCAATCTCAATTAATGAAGACTCTTGAATACATGTGTACCACCTTCACAAGATGCCCGAGACAATATGATTTATGGATTTTAATGAGAATATTATTTTTTCCCATGTTAGACTAAGTTTTCTAATATGAATGAACTTAGATGTTTTAGAAGTATTCATCTATGGATGGAATCACTAATTTTAGAATTATGGATATAAATTTTCCCTTCAATACTTTCTTTAAAGTGCTCACAATTTTACCATTTTAGAAGTATTAAAAAAAATAAAAAGCATAATATTTCAAACATGCATATGAATTCTAGAAATGATTGCTAAGTGATTCACATGCATTATGATGAACATGTACAATATGATGGAAAATATATCTTGATAAATTTTTCATATAAAAATAGATTATTACATGTAGATTTGATCAAATATGAAGTTATAGGTGATGTCAAATAAAATCCAATGAATTTCTATTTATGCATAAACATAACACCAATTTGAAAATAGTTGAAATTTGTTAGTTTGGAACCAATATTTAAAATGGAGCTAATTAGATAAAATGATTTTCATTTTATATTTAGGAGTTAGAAAGATGAGGGTGACCTTAAAACTAGAAACAAAAATTAGATTAGACAACCAAATCAGATCAACTATCATATATGATTGGATTGTCAATTAGAATGATTATAACAATAAAAAAAATAGATAAATAATCTAATCATACTAGTATTATCTTCATATAAGAATGGACATAAATTGAAGGTAGGTATATAAATCAACCATTAAAATGAATATATCATTTTTAGCTATATAAGTGTATCAAGACATTTCCCTAGAACTAGTAACAAACTAAATGGGAAAGACATCATAGATGCCTTTTTTACCATATCCAATGAAGAAGAATCTATGCAATTATGTCTCTCTATCTGTCTTGAATTTTAACTAGAGTCAAACTTTGGATTTTTTTTAGATTGAATAAATTTGTCTTAATCCTACCTAGCATTTCAGAACTATGTTCCTCAAAATTATATTTTGGGGTGTTACTCATAAATTGATCCCCCCCTTTCTCTTTTCTAGATATCTTTCTCTTTCACCTAAGTTTGTTGCTAAAACTCGTGTTCGAGCGGCCTTTTGTTGTGTTCCTCAAACTCGGGTGAGGTTTTTGTTTGTTCATCAAACCTCTCATTTTACTAGTTGCATTATGTGTTTCTCACTAAGTGGTGTTTTCTTACCATTTTCGAGCTTACCTTTTCTTCAAGGGTGGGTGTACGTATTTCAATAACTTAAGTGATGAGTTGTCATATGTCAGGATTTGGAAACTTCACCCATAAATCATGCCTTGGGCGGCATTCTTTAGGTTGTTCAAAACCTAGATGGGGTTTTATCAAGTTGTGTGAACTACCCATTATGCCGCCTAGAAGGTTTTCAATGATTAATATAATAATAGCAAGCTTAATTCACCTAACCAGTGCATTATACAGAAAAAATAAAATAAAAAATTTCAAGAATGATATGAATAGGAAACCAATGAAGCCATGCATACAAAGATATGGTGATATCAAAAGTAATATTTTATTTATATATAAAAACATTTTTACATTGCATTGGCACTACAATTATTCGATTACAAAAGTTCATGTCGTGGACAAAAGAAGACAAAAAGAGACATTTCCTTTTAGGTACATAGAGCAAATATTAGGACACAAATGCCCTTAGTAACAGTTTGTAGGCATTCAACTTGAGCTGGCAATAAGAGATTCTCGTGCGACTGGAGGAATTGTGCAAAAAGACCCATATCATTCCTTATGACTCATGTGTGCAATAGAGCCACAACTTCCTCTAAAGTCTCATCCTAAAGGGCTGATGCAATGTAGATGGCATCAACTATCAGTCCATTCTGAGGGTAGTGGCTAAGCTCATTGATCACCACACTGACTTGATAATGAAACTCGATCTTTACCAGGTGCTCCAGTGCTCTCACACCCCAGTCGTGATGACCAAAAGTATTGATGATAGTATATATGAAGTGCTCTAGCATGGTTGTGTTGTGTACATGAGCTTGGCTCAGGAACACCTCACCTAGAATACTGCAGAGCACTTCTTCTATTTTTCTTTGCACCGTGAAAACCTCCTTCAGCTAATCTGATACATGCCTAAATAGTGGACTGCATTCAATCTCTTATAACACAATGTAGTCATTAGTAGAGTTACCATCACTCTGAGAGCTTGCCATGTTTGATGCTATTGATTGATGAAGAAAGGTGACGCTAGTTGAATTTATAGACCTAGATTGGTTAGACATTGGTGCATTCTTCTAAGTTTGATGAGTTGACAATTTAGTCCCAATTTATGGCTGATTTGAGCTAGTTTAATTACAATTTCCCATCAAGTAGTATACATGTGTTACCGCTTAGTATTCCTGGATGTTTCATTAATTGTTTGGTTGTGTGAAAGGTCATTCAGGGGTTGTTGGTAAGATCAAGATTGGTTTCTCCTTGTCGATGTATATTCCTTTGCCAAGATCGATTCTTCTGATTGATTTAGCAATTCTCAAGAAATGTTGATAAAACAAGAAAGCCACTAATTTGGTAATAGTTTTGGTGACCATCCAATGGCTTTTCCTTTGCTATACATTTGAAAATGTGAAAGATGATAGGGAATTTTTTGAAGATACACCTAGGGGTGTTATCAAGATGGGTTAGCATTTATTTTAGACTGTAATGATTTACAATGTGTTATGAATTTAATGATATTAAGTATGCTGATCTTGGCATTAGGCATACAATATGGTTGTGTCTTCTTTGAAAGATAAGTTGCATATTATTCATTTATTGCAATCTGATTTTATCTCTTTGATTGGATGATCATAGGTTTCCAATCTTTATGTTGGTCATTTATGGTTTGGTTTACACTTCCCACGCTAGCTTCATATTTATGAACTAGCATTAGTCACCTTTTTTGCTTTCTAGTTAAAAGCATACGTGTATTCTTTAGATTAGATAAATTCTTTGAAAATCTGGTGAGGGAGTTGTACCTCAACAAAATTTAGAGGAAAACCACAAATGCAATTGTGGTCTTTTTAGAGCTATTAGCAGATTTTTCGTTGGTGCTAAATTTGGGTCAAGAGTCATTTGTCTAAGCATATTTATCCTAAGTCATTCCATTTTCTAACATGGGGAAAATATATTAACAAGGCATTTCAAAATTATTTTTCAAGGCATTATCTTATTGGGCCATTGGAAACACATTTTTCGTTTCAAACATTCTATCATTTTTTTTCTAATAGTTTGTAGTTTTATATGTGATTTGTGTATAAAAATAAAAAAATAATTGTTTTTATACAAAAATAAAATAATAATTTATACTATAGAAGTGACATTCCAATTTATACATGCATTTAAGTTAATTTATTTTATTGGAAAATTTTTAATTATTATTTTTAGTTTATAGAAATAGCTAGATTATATTGATATTGGCATCTTATTTTAGAGAGTGGATTATAATAATATGAGAGAATATTGTCTCCCCTCTGTCCTTGTGGTACTAGGGGTTGTGTCATGTTAGTGTCACTAGTCACATGAAAAAAGTTTACCAGGCACACTACAGTTTAAAGAGGGATACTTGATTCCTACACTCTAAAAAAAATAAAAAATAAAAAATGAGGGAATATACATTATATTTATTAAAAGTAGAATTTCTTTTGGCTAAGCTACTATGAGGAGGAGGACTAGGGATTCAATTTTTTATGAGTAATGGGACCAATAGTCTAGTCCATCAATATTTTCTCATAGTTAAACATGGTCCAATCACACCTCCAAAATATTTGCACCTTAATTAATGATTTAATGAGCTCAACCAAAAATCCATATTTTTACTTAAAAATTATTTATTTTTGTTATGTTTACTATAAAAATTTGATTTAATAGGAAATCTTAACTTAATTAGATTACTCATATAAATATAGTAGGAAGTCGCCTAGTGATTAATGTAAGCAATAGATTGTTTTGTATTTAGGTTATCTAAAATCTTAGTTTGTCTAATAAATTTGTATCCAAGTTTTAGCTCTATATTATTTTTGATAGTGAATAAAATTATAGTTTAGAGTTCAGTAATATAAGGACTTAAACATGTAGAGAAAAAGAGGCCTGATGAGCCTATACAGTAGAAGTAGTTCTTATACAATTTGAAATAATAACATAAAAAATAGCAAGAAAAGACAATATACAATATTTTCACCTAGAAAAACTCTTTTAGGTAAAGAACCTTGCATATAAAAAAACCTCACTATTACAAAAATTAACTATTCATCCTTACACATGTGTGGATATAAATAGACACATCAATATTGGTTTTGAGCATTTCCTGAATCATGTGAAAGATAAAAATGAGAGCTTTAAATCAAGTGTCAAAATAGAAAAGATCAAAATAATACGATTTTTTTGAAAAATGTATTAAATCACTAAACATTAACCCCATCTCAACTATTAAACATAAAAAATATGCAACATTTGTACAACAAAATGGGCCTAGGATGATGAATTATATTCATGTAGGAGTAATTGTGAAGATTTATTCTCCCTTTCGTAATGAGAAATATGTGTAATTGGGGTAGCATATTATCTTTCACATCTCCTAGATCAAGGAGCTCAACCCATGCTAAATTTATATGTATTTGTTGGAAGAAAGGAAGAAAAAAAAAATACAAGGAAGAAGAAGAAAAAATGAATACACACTAAAAAAAAATAAGTTTATATATTCAAAAAGTATTTTGTTTACAAAATAAAACTAGAGATGTTCTATTGCTCACTTCTACTATTGTGATTTGTATTATGGTTTCATATTAATAATTATTTGTACAGTTGTCATGTTCTGTACTTCTCCTTCTTATCTCTATCTATACAATAAATGATGATGTTTTATGTTTTGTTTCCTTCCTTTAATCATGAAATTATATACCATAAATGATGATGTTTTATATTTTGTTTCCTTCCTTTAATCATGCAATTACCAAGACATGTTGCTATTGTATTCCCTTTTATTTAAGTTCCTCTTTGAATTTTTTCACATTTTTTCTACTCACTTAGATCTCAAAAACTAAAACTACCCAAACTAAAGATGTAATGACCTTTTTTATAACTTTTCAACAAAATATTTAATATTTTAAGTGGGAATCAATTGGAAGGAGGATATTGGATCCCAACTAAGATTCCAAATGGGTTATGAAAAGATCATAATAAATGTTAGTAGCTCAAGATTAAAAAATAAAACACTTTCCCTTAATTTTGAGTCTCTTATCATGCATATATAATCATTTTGTATCTTCAAATTAATTTCTAGAGGTGTTTGGTGATCTTTAGAGCTAACTAGCCATCTCTAAATATATCTCTACAACTAATTAGTGATCTCTCAAGTTATTGTTTCTATGTCTGTGATGCCTAAATTTCCTCTTAAGTGTTTGAGACATTCTTTTCATAACAACTTAGTAAAAGTATTAGTGAATTTCTACTCAAATCTACAAAATTGAAACTAATCTCTCCATGCTCTACTAGCTCCCTTATAAAATGATAACAAATCTCAATATTCTTTTCCAAGGCTATTGAGAATATATTATCAAAATATATGATTGTACTATCTTCATGTTTTTTGTTAAAGTCTACTAGGATTCTTTTAACCCAAATAGCTTGGCATGTAGTTGTAGTGATCATATTTGCTTAAAATAAAACCCAACTTCAATAAAGAAACATTTAACTTATAATTAAACATCTGAGGAAATTATTTCAAACCATATTTAATGACTATTTTATCCTACAAACCAAAATAAATTCCCCTTTACCATAAATCCATCAAGTTTTTGCAAGTAAAATTTGTTCTTCAAGATACCCAAAGAAATTAATTTTAACATCTATTTTCTCTACTTTAAAATCATAAGTAGCAATAAAAAGTAAGAATCTAATCGAGATAATTTAGCAATACAAGAGAAAATTTCATCAAAATCAACTCCCTCCCTTAAGGAGTAGCCCTTGGCTACCAATCTAACTTTGTACCTCTCTAACCTATAGTTTATTTGAAATTTCTTCTTAAATACCCACTTGGAATCAATGGGATTCTTTCTCTCAAGAAAACTCACAATATCCCAAGTTTCACATATTTCTAAGGCCACCATCTCCTCTTTCATGGACTCCATGAAAAAATCATACTACTTAAAAATTCTCTCTAAAAATTATTGGCTCATCATCAATAGATCAACTCAAGGATGGAGTAAGGGAACCTACATATTCCTCTACATTCTCAAACTACTCAAAATATCACTTGATTCCTCTTCTTGCTCCATCCTCTAGTCCATAATTTTGTTCTTTAGTATATGAATCTTTTTACTTCTTGACATTAGTCTATATAATAGCTATTTCATTCATTTTCATTTCGCTATCCTAGATCCAACTTAGGTTACTTTTTCTAGGCACGTGAATAAAATCCTCATAGTCAAATGCCC